>MU718647.1:4233-42291 GCA_026770625.1 Nicotiana glauca
CGGACCTCCAAATTCGATTCCGATCACACTCCTAAGTCACAAATCATCCCCTGAAGCTAACCGAACCACCGGAATTCACATCCGAGTCCTCTAACCACATAGTCAACTTCCGGTTGACTTTTCTAAAACAAGCTTTCTTCTAAGAGGCTAAGTGCCCCATTTTCAACTAAAACCAACTCAATTCCACCCGATCAACTCAAATACCGATATTGAACACAAAGCAACACAATATGGGAGAAAACGGGGCGGTAACTCACGTGACGACGGGCCAGGTCGTCACAAAACCCAATCGCGACTTTATGAAATTAGACTAAACTTTCTAGATTACTCTTATAATTCATTATTAAAATTTTGGAAGTCTCGAAATCGAATTTCGATCTCTAGAACTAAAAATGGACCTTTGGATCATCACATGCTTATGCTCAAAACGGCAAAAATCTTCTAAAAACTCTTCCAAAACTTATCCTAGTCTCATGGGACCCCGACCAAACATGCCAACATAATTCGTAACATCATTCAAACCTGTTCCAATCATCAAAATACCTCAAATAATATCAAATTACCCAAAACTCATCGAATTCAAGCCTAAGTTTTCAAAAACTTTTGAAATACACTTTCGATCAAAAACCCGACCAAACGATATCCGAATGACCTCAAATTTTGCACACACATCCAAAATGACACAATGAAGCTACAACAACTCTCGGAATTTTATTCCAACACCCGGATCAAAATCACACCTATCAACCGAAATTCGCCAAAATACTAACTTTGCCAATTCAAGCCTAATTCTACAAAATTATTTCGGTCACACTCCTAAGTCAAAAATCACTCCCAGAACTAACCGAACCGTCGGAATTCACATCCAAGCCCTCTAACTTATAAGTTAAAGTCCGGTTTACTTTTTCAACTTAAGCCTTCTTAAAAGAGATTAAGTGTCTCATTTCTTATCAAAACCACTCCAAACCAACACGATCACATAAGATACGGATAATGAAGCATAAAGAAGTTGAAAATGGGAAAAACGGAGCAGTAACTCACAAGACGATGGGTCGGTCATCACAAAGATCCAGTTAGTAAAATAGTTATAGAAACATATATATCACTTAGAGATGTATTTTGAAATACTATATTTTTTGGCTCATGCACTTACGAGAAAAATGACCTGAACTTGGAAATTGCAGCACTTCATCTTACTCTTGTCTTTCTTTTTGTAGATCCGTTTTCTTTCTTGGAATTTAGCTTGTTTCTTTTATTGGGAAATCTTTCTCCGGTCTCCTTACCTTTTCAGTTATTTTTTAATTTCTCTTACGCTTGAAGCTTGATCTCTTTGTACCACTTGATTTTGCCATAAAGGCACTATATACAGCTTTAGCAGCACCAAGACGCTCATCTTCAAGCTCCATATGACATGCAACATCCGCAAAAGTTTTGATGCTATCATTGTGAGTCAAATTAACCTTCGAATATTTCAAATTATTGGGAAGAGACCGGATGAGTGCATGAACCTGTTGCGCATCAGAGAGAACATGACCAATACTTTTGAGTTGAGCAATCATGTTTGACATTACCCTAAGATGTTGCCTGACACTGTGATCATAACGCTTTTTATATGTGTCAAACTTGATTGTCAGCTGTCTAAGGCGAGTCACAGTTGTACCGCCATATGCCTCTTTTAGATGTGCCCACATGGCTTGAGTAGTAGGATATTACTCACATTTGTGGATGAGATCATCAATAACTGAACTTACAATAATTTTACGTGCAGTGGAATCTTCTTTTTCAAATATTATAAGTTTTCAGATCCCTCCTAATGTTGAGCACTGTTACTCTCCTCTGGGTGACCATAACATGGTTAATACTTTCAAGAGCATCTTGCTCTTCGAGTACATACCATATCTTACGACTCTAAATGTCGTAATTTTTATCCCTTGTTCAAATCAGCAATTATACTTTTTAAAATGACATATTTGTTACTAGAAATAATATTACAAGTTTAGCCTATTAATATATACTTCAGTTAATTTATGCATGTGATTACACACTCAAGCAACTTAATTATAATATTAATTTTAAATTTAGTATAGAATCGAAAGGTCACTACGTTTTCATTCATTATCTATATTTGAATATTTTAATTAATATTAAAATTATTTCTCAATGCGTGCTTCATTTTAAGTCTCAATCCATTACAAAATAAATTAATAAATTATATATGTAACTTATGAGAAAAATAATAAAATTTAAATTTTATTAAAATAAAATACATAATAACAGTTTACATATTTGCTAGGATATACAAATACCAATAGAATACTAGCTCTTGCACATATTCGCTAAAAAGTATACTAGGTCAAATATCATGATAAATATCAGTTAAAACTTCACCCAAGGCTATCGAAGAGAGTTTGCTAAAATAGCTAACGCTTCTCAATCAGTAATCTAAATGTAATTAGATAATTCAGCTCTTTTTAACTAAAAATTGTACATATTCAGGAATGAAAGTATCAGAGCTCACTTTAAATTTCTTAAATTTCCTAAATTTCTTCTCATTCCATTCGGTCAACCTTCGTTCCCTTGACTCATTTTGCCTCGCTTTTGGGACATTCATGATGACTTCAGACTTTGAATCTAAATCATTACAGAAATAATCTTGCGAGGACGCATCCTTTTACGTTGTCCCCTTGCTCGACTTCGTGAGCTCCCACTTAGAGTAATTCGAGTTTGTTCTCGTCCAACCATATTTAAAATAGGAACATGATAAAAATAAGAATGGGAACTATCATTCAATATGACAAAAAATATCACAATCAACTCGTAGAAGAATATCAATCGAGGGATTATCACTAAATTAATTTTTACTAAGAGTGCAGTGAAGTTCTTATAATCATTACTTTAAATAAGTAACAATTCATATTCTAGTTTTCAATAACCATTCACAATCCCAGAATCTTGTCCCAATACAAAAGATTCTGTATATTTTTACCTTGTCTACTTTGAACAATACCAACCAAACCATAAAAATAAAAAACTAAAAGGCAATTATTTACAAATATTGTCATTTTGATTTCCACATAGAGCAAATTGATATTGGTCTAATATTATGTTTCTATTTTTTTCCGTCAACAAACAAAAAAATATTCAAAAGTTCTGAAAGAATATAATTTAGTATTAGCCTTTCGGCATTATTAGAAAACAATGGTCAAAGAACAATCACATAGTCAAATATACTTTATAAAAATTTATAATCAATGTGGGGTCTAACCTTTAACTTAACAATATTCTGAAATTTAATGCTGAAAATTTTATCAAATCCAAAAGAATTTCCGAACAGCGTCACTAGTATATTATAATGGAATGAAGATAAAATCTAGTCTCGCTTTAAGGCCAAACACGGACACATCTAATTTCGTTTTGAAACTGCAATAAGATTCTTTTCTCAAAATATTTTTCTTACAGTAGTTTATCCATAAAAATAGAAACAATGAATTTACTTTAAGAAGCATATAAAATTTGACAATATATTCATATCAACATATACACAACGGATGCTCTAATACCATTGTTAAATAAATATAGTAAGAACAAAAATTAGAATCATATACATGTTATGCAGCGGAGTAAAATCACAACCCAAAAAAATTACCCCTAAGTCTAACTTTGATTCTCTTGGACAACAAAGTTTAGTATACAAACGAAATATCATTTGCCTCTTCAGAAAAGAGGACAACGACATTTGCCCCTTCAGAAAAGGAGACAACGACACTTCCCCATTCAGAAAAGGAGATAGTGATACTTTACCTTTCAGAAAAGGAGAAAGCAACGCTTGACCTTTCGGAAAAGCAAGGGACTTCATCAACAACCGTTGATTCCAACGATTGAGATCAATTCAATAATTTTCAGAGGTCTATATAAGACTTTGAAGTTGTATTATGTTGGGCATTAGAAAATGTGCCCCTTTTCTTTTTATATTTCTCTACTCTTTACTCTCTGAAAACTCTTTGTATATCCACTATCTTACTATGCTTGAATAAAACCAGTAAATTTTATAAATCTTTATTTGCTTACTTTATAATTTTTGCAATAATTTTTGTGTTATAATACCCCCGATCCCCCTATTGGTATCAGAGCCATGTTAGCCCCAAGTATGAGAGGCTAAGTTTTCATACTGTCTTTAAAGTTAATCAAATTTCTGTTTACCTCTATCATGCTATAGATCTTAAATCATGTTGTTTATCTCTTTATAAGTTTACTATTCATCATCTTCATAACTTCATGTTTCTGAGTTCTTAGTGTGAGGGTATCTGAGTGAGAGCTAGTTAAACCTTATTAAACTGCCGTCAGTTGCCGTCGTCAGTATAGGCCAGGGTGAGCCGCTTTTAGACAAGACACAACAGGACATAGTGAACACGTTTAACTACCAATCCCCAAGATAACTTAAAACTCGAAACCATTTAGTAAAGAAGAAGATGAATAGTAACCATTATAGAGTCATAAACAGTAAGATATCAACTCTTTTTAACTAAAAATTGTATATATTCAGGAATGAAAGCATCAGAGCCCACTTTAAATTTCTTAAATTCCCTAAATTTCTTCTCCTTCCCTTCGGTCAACCTTCGTTCCATTGACTCATTTTGCCTCACTCTTGGGACATTCATGATGACTTCAGACTTTGAATCGAAATCATTACAGAAATAATCTTGCGAGGACGCATCCTTTTATGTTGTCCCCTTGCTCGACTTCGTGAACTCCCACTTAGAGTAATTCGAGTTTGTTCTCGTCCAACCATATTTAAAATAGGAACATGATAAAAATAAGAATGTGAACTATCATTCAATATGACAAAAAATATCACAATCAACTCGTAGAAGAATATCAATCGAGGAATTATGACTAAATTAATTTTTACTAAGAGTGCAGTGAAGTTCTTATAATCATTACTTTAAATAAGTAACAATTCATATTCTAGTTTTCAATAACCATTCACAATCTCAGAATCTTGTCCCAGTGCAAAAGATTGTGCATATTTTTACCTTATCTTCTTTGAACAATACCAACCAAACCATAAAAATAAAAAACTAAAAGACAATTATTTACAAATATTGTCATTTTGGTTTCCATATAGAACAAATTGATATTGGTCTAATATTATATTTCTATTTTTGTCGTCAACAAATAAAAAAATATTTAAAAGATCTAAAAGAATATAATTTAGTATTAGCCTTTCGGCATTATCAGAAAATAATGGTCAAATAACAACCACATAATCAAATATACTTTATAAAAATTTATAATCAATGTGGGGTCTAACCTTTAACTTAACAATATTCTGAAATTTAATGCTGAAAATTTTATCAAATCCAAAAGAATTTCAGAATAGCGTCACTAGTATATTAGAATGGAATGAAGATAAAATCTAGTCTCGCTTTAAGGCCAAACACTGAAACATCTAATTTCGTTTTGAAACTGCAATAAGATTCTTTTTTCTCAAAATATTTGTCTTACAGTAGTTTATCCATAAAAAATAGAGAAACAACGAATTTTCTTTAGGAGCGTATAAAATTTGACAATGTATTCATATCAACATATACACAACGAATGCTCTGATACAATTGTTAAATAAATATAGTAAGAACAAAAATTAGATTCATATACATGTTATGCAGCGGAGTAAAATCACAACCCAAAAAAATTACCCCTAAGTCTAACTTTGATTCTCTTGGACAACAAAGTTTAGTATACAAACGAAATATCTTTCTTTTTTGTGTGTTTTGCAAAAAGAAGAAGAAAAATCTTCTTTGCTAATGAAGAATAGGATTAGTGAGGAAGAAGAGTGATTTTCATTTTTGTTGTTCGTTCTTAACCATTTGAGGAAAAAGACTAAATTAGTTTTTAAAGAGAAAGAAATTAACTGCTCTCGACTACACTTAAACGTGCCAAAATTCTATCTCTCCTCAAATGCAGTGGGCTAGCCCACATAAAGCGACCCGGTATCCGAATTTAATATCTAACAGTTATAATAAATAATAATTCTTTCACAATTACATAACAATATTCTTCTCACCACTCCATACCTACAATAATATTAAATTAATTGTGTGAGTGAATTCCGAATATCAGATGGTTAGATTGAAGAAAAACTTCAATCCTCCATAAGAATATAACGAAAAAAAGGAGAGGAAAAAAAGTTTAGAATCTAAATCTATTTTTCTAATCGATCAACTCCAGCTAGAATTTGAGTTATCATACTACTATTGTTTACTACAACCCTATTGGCATGATTATTTATACTTCTCACTAGCAGTAGCAACTTGTACACTTGTTAATTTATTCAGCTAAAATACAAAATACGAGTTTGGGCTAATGACAAGCTTAACAACATCTATGCAAATGACTAAGCTTAACGATGTTGGCAAAAATTTTGATTAGTTGGGCCAAAGTAGATATCAGATACGGAATGTAAAACTTAAAAAGAATTATGCTCGTCAAATCATTTTTAAGAAATTAAAGTTTTTCCAAATCATTCCAGAGTGTGCCAAGAGATCAATGAAATTAGCGACAATTGTAATATACAAGAGTTCAATTTCCAACAACAATAATAAATGTGTTCTTCTACTATTAAAAAATAATATATAGTATAAGATAACCGAAGTGCTAGTAAATTTACTCGCATCTCCAGCAATATAAAATTTAAAATTTTCACGATATATTTATTTTGAACTATGTCCTTCCATAATTCTCGTTGAGAACAATATAAACCTTTTTCTGGTCATATTTATATTAATAGAATCTGGACATGAATAATGTTGTATTTAAAAAAATTCAACTCCTTGACGTGCTTCAAACGGGCATTACCTACAAAACAACAAAACACCATTCTTCTCACTTTTCTTTGTATATACCCGATTTCTTAGGCTCGAGGGATCGCCTTAAGCCCGAATTCAGGACAGATCGAGTTCGAGCTCGATTAACCAGGCTCAAGCTCGATTACAAGGATCGAAGAATTAAGTGTTCAAGGAACGTCTCGACTATGACTAGGCCTTGAGATAATACCGTTATGGATTTATAATAGAATGAGTAATGTTCTTGCCACATCCACAAAATCATGGCGTAAATCCTGGAATAGATTTTTATAAATTTGTACTAGGCATTTAGACAGCTGTCTCAAGATTCTTTACTGTAAATAGAAATATACCTTATTTATGGTTCCCCTATTATATAAAGGGGACCCCAATCATTTGAAAAATCATCTAATCATTGACAAATAATATACTCTCTTACTTTTCTCGCTCATTGTTCATCAGAAGTGTCAGCTTTATTATTCTTGCTTTTTGTTCTTGACCAATCTCGAGGTCACATGGGCTCGAGGTCGAGATGATTTATCTACTGGTTTGATCTTAATTATTTCTTTCATCTATACTTCAAATTTCTTGGTTATTAATTAGTATTGAACTAAATCACATATCTTTAAAATCATAATTCAAATTTAATTGTACTTGTATTTTTGAGGTAAGTATTCTTGACATGCTAATTTGTATTATTCTAAAACTTGATATCGTGAATGATTTAATTTTAGAAGAATTCACGCATATTAAGTCAAAACTAGTATACATACCCGCACGTTGCGCGGTTTATATGAAATATAACATTTGAAAAAGAATATTATATGAAAAAGTTGGTAGACACAAAGGAGCATTACAATGCTATTGTTTTTATGAACATATAAATGCACTGGATATTCATATATTTAGGTCATGAGGAAATAGACTTATCTATTAGAAAACATAAGGTGAGGAAAGGACGTAGTTTAAATATGACACATAGGAAAAAGTAGTTGTGATTGAAAAATAACTACATTGTAGTTGCTACATGTCATATTTACTGCTTGCAAAATGCTTGGTCCTTAGTAATTCATCATTATTTTTTTGAAGTTGTAGTAGTTGTTGTGATTTTAGCTAAACTTTTAGTCAAATAATAACTTGACAAACAATATAGGAACGGCTAGAGCTAGTTTAATTCACCGCAAGAAGTTAGCACATTTTGATCATCAAATGCTTATTTGCATTGAAGTTTACAGTAGAACTTTGGGAAAGCCAAAAAATCCCAAAATGTTCAATTTCTTAGGTGATAATGTCTCCATCGGCGAAGCTAAAATGCAAGGCAAAAGGGTAGAAACATTGAACAAATGCGTTTATACATCGACTTTTAAAACTTTGGACAATATGATTTCTGCATTCTATACATTATAGAACCAGTAAAAAGACAGTTAAAGAACCTCATGCCAACAATAGTTATATTGCTTCTTGTTCCGAAGGAAACTTGAGGCTTTGGATGAGGTTGGAGGCAATCCTTCAGAACTGATAGTATAAAATAAGATGAATTAGTAATGAACTTAACTTTAAAGAAGGATAACACCAACCAATAAGTATTGTCATAATATTTTCAAAACTAACCTAAAATAACTACTTAAAATATTTAATGTCCACGTTGTTTCAATAAAATATTTATATCAAGGTCAGCACAATAACAATAATCATTCAAAATGCGAAAATCTTATTTCGTAAGGTGTAAGCTTCAGAACTTAAGTAAAAAATCAATAATAGTAAAATAGTTCAATTGAAGTGAATCAAAATTACTCATTTCATATGAACCTCATATATTGTGATTGTTACGATGGTTTATTTTATACCTCTAAAATCAAAAAATTTTGATATTCACAAAATACTTGACTCATGGGGTTGATCTTCACTTTTCGGCTAGCAGATGCAAATATCTTATCACGAGTCGATTTCAACAGAACAACTTTCATGTTGGTAGCCTTGCACGAGATAATTTCGAGAACGTCAAATGCCTCCTTTATTGACCTTTCTGAAAGGTGAAGTGAATTCAAAGGGTTTGTTATTAGCTGAAAAGCAGGAATCATCGGAGAATTGATTTTCATTTGAAGAAATTTGGCATTTTAGTCATTTCTATCATCCGTAATCACAAGATATGGAAGTTCTTGATGTTTGAAGTGCCCCATAGTAGCTTGAAATCAAAATTAAGATGTAACTCTCCAGAACTGCGAGCAAAAAAAAAAAAATAGGAGTGCTAAAATAAATAATACTACGTTGCCAAAAAAAAATGATGTAGCTGCAAAATATAAATTTCTTGTCACAACGCACAAAGTTGTGAAAAGCATATTGAAATAAATTTTAAGTTGAGGTAAAAAAAATACCAATATAAATATACAAAGAATCTGGACCTGTTTTTTTGTATATATTGTAGTTTCATGGGTCTTATTTTGAAAGGTTCAAGCGGATCGTGATTTTAACATTCCTGCAAAGAAATATAAATTATTTAGTTCGGGCGCGCAAAGTTGTGAAGAATAGAATGATAGAAATATAGAATGGTGTTCAAATCTCTATTAATATACAAATAATATGTACCTGATGCTTGAAATATCATATTTCAAAATTCCTCTTTCCAACGACACAAACGGATCGTGGTTTCAATGTGTCTGCGAAAATTATGATTTTTTTACTTAGGACACAAAGCTGGAGAAAGCACAATAGTAGATATTCAGAACTGAATAAAAATGCCTATATGTATAAATGTATTACTAATCTGGACCTGACTTCTGAACTTATTATAGTCGCAAAAGCTATTATTCCAATGGCACCAATGGATCGGCTTTATGACGCATCTGCAAAATAATATAAATTTTTTCGTGAAAATGCGTAAAGCTGTAAAAAGTAGAATGAGCTGCAGCTATTGTAGATTGCATAATGGGAAACCACTCCAACTCATACTCCACCAATACATTTAGAAATAATAGGAAATGGAGAAATGGGTTATGGGAGGGGTGGTAAGAAAATTAGAATTCAACCCAGCTGCTTGAGTCACCATTACCTAACATTCCCCAAGTGATTTCCTCACTATTTTCCTACAACACAAAGTGAACATGATAAGTAGTTTCAAGGGTTAGTTGCATATAAAGTTATCATCGGTAAGAAGCATTAAGTACTTGTCCAAATATAATTTTCGAAAAATTACTTACACCATCAACAGAGCCTTCAAGTGATTCTTTAAATTAATTTAAGGCCCTTTCAATTAGACGTCTATAACTTTGCCAGGTGCTATCAAGTAAGGCTAGTAACCATCTTCCTCTGACTTAGATAATGGCGAAAAGACAATAATACGGGACAACAGGAATACTTTATTATATGGCCGTCGCCATTTTGTGTGTGTGTGTGGGGGGGGGGGGTGAATGTTACTGATCAAAACAATGTTCCATTGAATAAGCAGTTGCATTACTGCCACCACCCATCTTGACATATTCAAGGTTCACCTTAGGTACGGAAGGGATAGAACCTGAATTTTAACTTTATGACTGCACATTTTAGCGAGAAACCTATTATATATTTTTTTAAAAAGAGAGAGATTGAGACTAATTATCTGATTTTGTAAGGTTTCATCCGCAGTTTAGGCAAGGAGTATAGTGCACTATAAGAATCAAGAAAATGCGGATAAACAGTTAAAACAACAAAGTGACAGTATTTTATTTGAGATACACATAAAAAATATTGTATTTGAACCTCTTGAGGAAGCAGAAGTGTATCGGAAACTTGTGCGCAACCCCTATGAAAGCAGTAAAAAGAACAATTAATAGAAATTAAAGTTCGATAAGACAGCCTGCTAAGATAAACACATAAAAAATAAATATCAATTGGTTTAGCAAATTTTGCAAAAACAGAAGTTCCAAAGACAAATCCTTCTCAATGTACTAGAAGTTTTATTATAAAGGCAAAAAGTAGAAGCCTCGATTGTTTTTTCAACAGTTTCACTTCCGTAATGAGGCGTTGTGAAAGTATAGTCATAGTCTAGTATCACATGTTGCAAAGGTTTATTGCAGAAACCCCCAAAAAGGGAGAAAACTAAGGAAAAGTGTCATGGAACAAAGGCAGGAAACACAGTCCAGGTCGGTTTTATATGGAGGAGGATATGTTAGTTTCTACTATATATATTTGTGTAGTTTAACTACTCTGCAGAACCTTGCAGAGACCCGTAAAAAGATCAGACAGAGAACCAAAGAAGCTTTGAGTGATCCCAAGGTGAAATCATGTAAGAATCAATTGTATGATATGTCCTTCATTTACTTCTGAAAAGAGTAAGCAAGTAAACATTATGAAAGCATTGACCTTTACCATATAAAATAAAACAAACACATTTTCTCTGGTAAGAACCATACTATCAACTTAAATAAATTTAAATATTCTATTTAAGTCGCAAGCCATGTCTAAAGACATAAAATTTATAATTTAATTTCTTTTATTGAAAGCTTGCTAATATTCAGAGGCCAAAAGCCATCGACATCATTTTGCAGAATGATTTCACCGAAAACTATCTCTTTATTAATATGTTTTGGTAATGGAAGTTGTACCAGTATACCAATATATCTGCAACAATGCACAAAGTGATTTTAGTTCACTTCTATTGTTATGCATCATTTGATATTCTGCCAAATAATTGGTCATAAATAATATACGTGCAGGACATCCACAATAAGTCAGAACTGGAAATGCTTACTAAAGAAAAAAGAGAAAAAGAAAATAGAAGAAACATTTAAGCATCAATTAGGTACAATTTCCAGCCATTTGATACTACTAATAAAACATGTAACATCAATTCATAAGATGAACTACTAAATCAGTATTTGGTCGATATATCCCTTTAATGTTGCTAACGGTGAAAGTAATCTAAAATTTATTTTTTCTTTAACCAATGCACATGACAGACATGTTAGAGATCAGAGTCACAAACATAAAAGAACTATTAGATCTGTTTGGGAACAGAAAAGGAAGGAGGACGACATAGTTGCTCCTTATAAGGCAGCAGAGAATACCTTTAAAAGAAATATGACTCAGAATCAAACTCTGTAAAGTGTGCAACCTATATAGCATTCTCAAATAGAATGTACACTGGAAGTTGGTTCAAGCTTCCTATATTAGATCTCCAAATAAACCAGTCAATAGAATCGTCAAACTAAACAGGATTAGCACTTCAACACCACAAAACCAATAAATCCAGCTCATATAACACATGTTATGGTAGAATTAACAATAACACACCAAGATGAATGCCAATTTTTTCAGCAGCATTAGGGAAGAATCGAATATCAGCTGTCCCAAAAGATAAATTTGCGTTTGAGTATCTGTTCAAAAAAATATATAAGAAAATGCATTTTCAACACAAAAAAGGCTCTCAAAAAGTTCAAATTTGGGTGAACAAATAACTAAACTTCATAAAATGATTCTCTTAAGTTTGTATGATGATTTTGATCATAATGGAGTATAACACTCATGTTATTAAGAGCTGTGGGAAAAAGGAACTTGTGCATACGCAAGTTGGTGTGCAGAAATTACGAGATTCGACCTGCCAAAAGTGACTATCAGTAAAGTATTAAGAGGAAACAAATACAGAGATTGTATCAGACAATTTATTAGGTTAGAGTAACTCAAAATAGTAAAAGATAATGTTGATGGGATAACAGAGAACCATCTGTAACTTAATTAAAAAACAGAGAAGGTAGAACGAATTAGTAAGTAAAAGAAATAGGGCAACTATTCCAGATTGCAACTTAATTTATACTAATACTACTTTTCAACAGTAGACTTGAACGAATTAGCAAGGCAAAGACACATAACAACAAATTTATATTTGCAACTTAAGAAGTAGAGAACAAAAGGAGTAGTTTCTACTTCTCACAAAATATTTGAATGAATTTATTTTAATACTTCTTTTCAACAGTAGAGTTGGACAAATTAATAAGTCAAAGAAATAGAGCAACAACTCCAGATTTGAAACATAATCACATTAAAAAACAGAGAAGGTAGAACGAATTAGTAAGTAAAAGAAATAGAGCAACTATTTCAGATTGCAACTTAATTTATAATAAAACTACTTTTCAATGGTAGGACTTGAAGGAATTAGCAAGTCAAAGACAGATAGCAACAAATTTATATTTGCAACTTAAGAAGCAGAGAACAAAAGGAATTAGTTTCTAATTTTCAACAATATATTTGAACGAATTTGTAAGCCAAAGATACATTAAAATAAATTCAGATTTGCAAGTTCAGAAACATAGAGCAAAACGAATTAGCAATTTCCAACTTAAGAAGCATAGAACAAAAGGAATCAATTTCTACTTTTCAACAATATATTTGAACGAATTTGTTAGTCAAAGATACAGAACAAAACATTCAGATTTGTAAGTGTCGAAAACAGAGAGAAAAGTGAATTAGCAAGGCAATAACATATTTAAAATACCTTTTCATTTTGTAGAACCAATTCAATCGAGAATGTAGTGATTGAATTATAATGATCCGGTACTTCCCACAGACGGACAACCGAAACTTTCTACTTCCATTGCATCTTCAAAATTGTTATATTCTTGATGAAATCAATATGAGTAGCCATCTTTTGCATAAGTCCTAAGTTTTTTTGAAATCTTGATATCAGTAGGAAGATTAGAATTGAAGTACCGTGTATTAGTGGAAGAAATATAAGTTTGCGGTTTTGAACAGTTGTTACTCAGTATCATCGTGGTTTAGATAGTTGAGGGCACTATGACTATTATGATTTTACAGAGAAAATTTAGGGCAAGTGGAAGGTAAAAAGTTTTTACCTAATATTGTGGATTAAACGGTTTTCACATGTAAAATTATTTAATAATTAAAAAAATTAAAAAATTCTGAAAGTTCTAAAATTGTGAATCACATGTACGACAATTTTATTCCAAAAAAGTTTTAGTTCCTAATCAGTTGAAGCAATGTCTTAGAAGGCCGAGTGTCATATTGTGATGATGCCACTTGGCTTAATGATAAGAGTTTTTCTTCTGCTTTTAATTATAGATAGATTTCATCTTAACCCTGATATAAAATTGTGATTTAGAAGGAAGATACAAATTACTTAGTAATGCCTTATAATCTCCTTCATTTCAACCTCGAGAAGTCAAGAAGGCAAGTAATATTCTACAGAAGCGAGAGACAATACACGTAATTTAAGTGGATTTACCTAATCTTGTTAATATAGGCCGAAGTTTGATTATTTAGCAATTATATATTAATTAAACATAAAATATGTGCAAAAGAAGAGAAAATAACAAAGGTAGTCCCTTTTGATTGGGGTAGGTTAAAGACCATTTAGTATCAGTTTGCTTAAAATGAGCATTTAGGTATCCGTTAAATATTTAACAAACAATGATTATTAGATTTTTATAAAAATTATTACAAAAAAGATTAAATAAATTACATATGTATGTGTAGTTTATGCTATTCTTAGATATTTTTGGTGTCCGGCACAATTTTTGAGATACATTTTCTACTTTTGACATTTTTTCGGTGTTTGTTTTAGTTTTTGACATTGTAATTTTTGGGATATAACAGGACGTTCATGATAAATTTTTTTCTTGGATAGTTCTCCTTAAATCTAACAACCACAATTTGTTAAATACTTATAGGAAAGCAAAAGTATTCACTTTTGATAAATTTAAGAGACCAATCTGTTCAAGTGTATATTTGAGAGACTATTTTAGACCTATTCCAAAACAGAAGGGACTATTCTATATATTTTCTCTGTATATATAAAGCAAAGAAGGGACCAAACTTGAAAAAGCACGACCTCTTCAAAAAACGGTCTTGCACCTGAAACGCGCTCTCCGTTTTGGCGATTTAGGGTTTGCTTTTGTGTGCGGAAATGGCAAGTGCTCTTACTCTCTCTTCTCTCGTTTATCTCTCATCTCTCATGAATTTATAAATCTGAAATTTTTCTGATTAATTGCGAATACAACAACTGAAGATGTTTATGATTTTTTGCAGGCTGATTCTCATGGAAAAAGGTATTCTACCGTCTCTCTTACTCCGTTTTACCTTAATTTTCGTTTCGTATATTTGTTGAAGATGTTTTCTGTGCTTTGCACTTCTGATTTGTAGATAGGAATTCTGATCTGTTTCACGCTGCTGAATGTGCTTTTTAGGGTTACTTCTTCACGTGAAAAGTATAAAATGGTTCTATTTATTGTTTTCTGAGTGATGGCTTTTTGTGATTTTTTTGTTTACTGTATTTGATGCTTCTTAGCTATATTAAAGTTATTTTCTGTATGTAAAGGTATTTTCTACTTTGCCTCTAGGATTTTGGTATGGTGGTAAGATCGCACACAAAGCCTGGTACTTGAATGGGGATTTCTCGAGTTTCGAACCGTGCACCATGGTCTCTCGGGGATTTCTAGGTTATAAAAAATATATTTTCCACTTTGAATATAGATGCTTTGAATTGGATGACTTGGTTGATGGAGAATTGGCTATGGTTAATTCTTATTGAAGTATCTTATTACTCCCGAGCGAGGTAGATGCTTGTCTAGGCAGATACATGGCTTTCATTTGACACACAGATGGGAGTGTGTGGTTTGTTATTAGCCTTGCTTACCACAGATTTGAATCCTTCTCTATTTGCTCTTTCTGTGATAGGTAACCTGTCTTCCTTTGTCCCTACCATTTATTATCTAGATCTACTAGCAGTAATATGACAATTGACAACAGAAGGAAATTGACATTCTTTCTCCCTTCAAACCAGTTCTTTCCTAATTGTTGCCATAGTATTAAATGGTAGAACAGCTCAATCTATTCCACCTATGGTACTTGAATCTTCAACTATAGGACTAGAAAACCATAGTTTTGGTTCTCTTGGAATTTGATTCTTAATTTACCTTTCAAAAAGGAAGGTTGTGTATGAGGGATCAGGATTGATTGTGTGGAATTTTAATGATGCATATGACTAATATGTCTTCCAGTGGATCGGGAGCCTGTGTTGTCGGGGTTAAAAGTGTACACGGGACTCTTAGCGCAAAGTGCAGTTAACGTGGGTCAAAGTGAATAAAGGTACACTTAAAGAAAAAAATTTAGCGGAAAAAAAGGAATTATCGACATGAAATTTTTTGGGGTCAACTATGGGAATCCTTTGCATCCATTTTACTTTCTTAAGGCCCTTCAGCTTTTAGAGTAGTTATACTATTTTTACGCTGCTCTCAGCCTACTGCAATGCTTATCTCTTACGTAGGCTTGCAACGGGTGTGATGATGTGGAGGAATGTGTTATTGTGTTAGACAGATTCAAGGAAGAGGTAGATGTAGACCATAAGGAATATTGAAGCAAAAAGTTTTTAGTGGTTAGGTTTTTGTTAATTGGATATTGTTTCTGGCTGGTAGTGGGTTTTGTTGCTATCTTACATCTACCTGTTTTTTGGGTGGATGTATATCCTGTTTAGTTAATGGTGCTGGAAGGATGAATCCTACTTTGATTTGCCTCTCAAAGTGAATGAAGAGTTTGCGTTAAACCCCAAGGAACTGGCGTGATTGAAAATATCTGGTTTCATTGATTGATGGAAGGTGTTCACTAGATACAATTCAAGCTCTATCTTTTCGGTGTTTAGTCATTCATCTTATGGTCTTAAGCTTAAGTGCTGGAAGGATGAATCCTACTTTGATTTGCCTCTCAAAGTGAATGAAGAGTTTGCGTTAAACCCCAAGGAACTGGCGTGATTGAAAATATCTGGTTTCATTGATTGATGGAAGGTGTTCACTAGATACAATTCAAGCTCTATCTTTTCGGTGTTTAGTCATTCATCTTATGGTCTTAAGCTTAAGTGCTGGAAGGATGAATCCTACTTTGATTTGCCTCTCAAAGTGAATGAAGAGTTTGCGTTAAACCCCAAGGAACTGGCGTGATTGAAAATATCTGGTTTCATTGATTGATGGAAGGTGTTCACTAGATACAATTCAAGCTCTATCTTTTCGGTGTTTAGTCATTCATCTTATGGTCTTAAGCTTAAGTGCTGGAAGGATGAATCCTACTTTGATTTGCCTCTCAAAGTGAATGAAGAGTTTGCGTTAAACCCCAAGGAACTGGCGTGATTGAAAATATCTGGTTTCATTGATTGATGGAAGGTGTTCACTAGATACAATTCAAGCTCTATCTTTTCGGTGTTTAGTCATTCATCTTATGGTCTTAAGCTTAAGTGCTGGAAGGATGAATCCTACTTTGATTTGCCTCTCAAAGTGAATGAAGAGTTTGCGTTAAACCCCAAGGAACTGGCGTGATTGAAAATATCTGGTTTCATTGATTGATGGAAGGTGTTCACTAGATACAATTCAAGCTCTATCTTTTCGGTGTTTAGTCATTCATCTTATGGTCTTAAGCTTAAGTGCTGGAAGGATGAATCCTACTTTGATTTGCCTCTCAAAGTGAATGAAGAGTTTGCGTTAAACCCCAAGGAACTGGCGTGATTGAAAATATCTGGTTTCATTGATTGATGGAAGGTGTTCACTAGATACAATTCAAGCTCTATCTTTTCGGTGTTTAGTCATTCATCTTATGGTCTTAAGCTTAAGTGCTGGAAGGATGAATCCTACTTTGATTTGCCTCTCAAAGTGAATGAAGAGTTTGCGTTAAACCCCAAGGAACTGGCGTGATTGAAAATATCTGGTTTCATTGATTGATGGAAGGTGTTCACTAGATACAATTCAAGCTCTATCTTTTCGGTGTTTAGTCATTCATCTTATGGTCTTAAGCTTAACTGTATAGCTTACCCTAACTTGTTCATGATTGAGGAATAATTGTTTTTAAAATTAATCTTGGTAGTATAGCATTTCTGAAAAGCATTTACTCCATTACGAAGTTGCATCTTCTGTACTTTTTCTAATTCAAGCGAGTTCTCTAATTTCACGCCAGTACTGAGTATTTCTGTTGTAGCATCGATTTCAAATATTAAATTTTCTTGGTCTACATTTGCTGGTAAGATGTGGTTTGTTTATATTTGTGAAAATGCACGGGAGAAAAATATTATTGAATAAATATGACAATGATACACTGAGCCCTATATATACAATACATGTCGTACTCCTAACACGTATGAGATTAGAGTTATATACTACTATTTATACAATGAAACTAACACTCCCCCTCAAGCTGGTGCATATAAGTCATATGTACCGAGCTTGTTACATATATAACTAATACGAGGACTAGTGAGGGACTTGGTGAAAATATCAGCAAGCTGATCATTTGACTTTATGAATTTTGTAGCAATATCTCCCGGGAGTATCTTTTCTCTAACAAAGTGACAATCAATCTCGATGTGTTTAGTTTCTCATGGAATACTGGATTTGACGCAATATGAAGAGCAACTTGATTATCACACACAAGTCCCATCTGACTAATCTCACCAAATTTCAGCTCCTTGAGCAACTGTTTGATCCAAATTAGCTCACATGTGGCAATAGCCATTGCTCGATATTCTGCTTTTGTACTAGACCGAGCAACCACATTCTATTTCTTGCTCTTCCAAGACACCAAATTTCCTCCTACTAAGACACAATATCCAGACGTAGAACGTCTATCAGAAGGTGATCCAGCCCAATCAGCATCTGAGTATCCAACGATCTGCTCATGGCCTCGATCTTCAAACAATAAGCCTTTTCCTGGAGCTGATTTTATATATCGAAGAATGCGGACAACTGCATCCCAATGACTATAAGAGGGAGAATCCATAAATTGACTCACAACACTCACAAGGAAGGAAATGTCATGTCTAGTCACTGTGAGGTAATTTAATTTACCAACCAACCGCCAATATATTGCAGGATCGCTAAGAGGCTCCCCCTGTCCTGACAGAAGTTTAGAATTCGGATCCATCGGAGTGTCAACAGGTCTACAACCTGTCATTCCTGTTTCCTCAAGAATATCTAAGGCATACTTCCGTTGTGAGATCACAATATTTGAGCTAGACTGAGCGACCTCAATATCCAAAAAATACTTTAATCTGCCCAGATCCTTAGTCTGAAAGTGCTGAAAGAGATGTTGCTTCAACTTACTAATTCCATCCTGATCATTGCCGGTAATAACAATATCGTCAACATAAACAACCAGATAAATATAGAGATTTGAAGCAGAATGTCGATAAAATACAGAGTGATCAGCTTCATTACGAGTCATGTCAAACTCCTGAATAACTGTACTGAACTTATCACACCAGGCTCGAGGAGACTGCTTTAGACCACATAGGGATCGGCGCAACCGACATACAAGGCCACTAGACTCCCTCTGAGCAACAAAACCAAGTGGTTGCTCCATATAAACCTCATCCTCAAGGTCACCGTGAAGAAAAGCATTCTTAATGTCCAATTGATAGAGAGGCCAATGGCGAACAACAACCATGGATAGAAAAAGGCGGACTGATGCAATTTTAGCCACGGGAGAGAAAGTATCACTGTAATCGAGTCCAAATATCTGAGTATATCCTTTGGTAACAAGACGAACCTTAAGTCGATCAACCTGCCCATCTGGACCAACTTTGACTGCAGACACCCAACGACAACCAACAGTCGATTTACCTGAAGGAATAGGAACAAGCTCCTAAGTGCCACTTGTATGTAAAGCAGACAGCTCGTCAATCATAGCCTGTCGCCATCCGGGATGAGACAGTGCTTCACATGTAGACTTAGGAATGGAAACAGAGGACAAAGATGACACAAATGCACAATGGGATGATGAGAGACGATGGTAACTTAAACCGATATAATGAGGATTAGGATTAACTGTGGACCGCATACCTTTTCGTAGTGCAATCGGTTGATTAAGAGGAGACAAGTCCGCAGTATTAGTAGGGTCAGGTGCAAGACGTGAATCAGCTGGGCCTGATGCTGGGGGCGGACGACGAGGATAAGTCAAGAGTGGTGGAGTTGTAGAAGGTTGCACTCGGCTAGGTGGTGGCACTGGAGCTATAGTTGGTGGAACTGGACTAGTTGGTGGCACTGGAGCTAGAGTTGGTGGCACTGGACTCAGTGGTGATACTGGAGCTATAGGTGGTAGAGCTGTAACTGGAACTGTAGGCGGTGGAGCTATGGAGGAAGATGAATGGGAGATAGGGACTGAATCTCCAAAAGAAGGAACAGGTAGCACCTCAGAAATATCTAAGTGATTAACTGGACCTGTGAAGTATGATTGGGTTTTAAAGAAGGTAACATCAGCAGACATAAGAAATCGCTGAAGGTCAAGAGAATAACATCGATATCCCTTTTGCGTTCTCGAGTAACCCAAAAATATGCACTTAAGAGCACGAGGAGCTAACTTATCTTTTCCTGGAGTATGGTCATGAACAAAACACGTACTCCCAAAGACACGGAGTGGAAGAGAGAACAAAGGTAAGTGGGGAAACATGACAGAGAATGAAACTTGATTTTGGATAGCTGAAGATGACATACGATTAATAAGATAACAAGATGTAAGAACTGCACCCCCTCAAAAACGCAGCAAAACATGAGATTGTATGAGTAGGGTACGGACAATTTCAATAAGATGTCTATTCTTTCTTCCAGCTACCCCATTTTGTTGGGATGTGTACAGACAAGATGTTTGATGAATAATTCCATGGGAGTTCATAAATTGTTGAAACGAGGAAGACAAATACTCTAGGACATTATCACTACGAAATGTGCGGATAGAAACCCCAAATTGATTTTGAATTTCAGCATGGAAGGTCTGGAAAATAGAAAACAACTCAGATCGATTTTTCATAAAAAATATCCAACTGCACATGGAATAATCATCAATGAAACTGACAAAGTAGTGGAATCCTAAGGTAGAGCTAACTCGACTAGGACCCCAAACATCTGAATGGACTAAAGTAAAAGGTGACTCTGCTCGATTGTCAAGACGCCGCGGGAAATGGGAGCGGGTATGCTTACCGAGCTGACACGACTCACACTCCAGAGTGGACACGTGAGATAAGCCAGGTACCATTTTCTGAAGTTTTGACAAACTGAGATGTCCTAACCATTTATGTAATAAATCTGGTGAATTAGTAATGGGAGAAGTTGTTGGAGGAAGAGAAGATGCGAGTCCATGTGATTTTGCAAGGATAAGGTAATAAAGTCCATCTGATTCACGTTCGGTACCAATGATCCGCCCTGTACTGCTTTCCTGTATAAAAACAAGGTCATCAAGAAATAAAACAACAGATTTAAGTGATTTGGCTAAGCGACTAAAGATTAAAAGGACTACCAGGAACATAAAGAACAGAGTCTAAAGGTAAGGAAGGAAGTGGACTTGCTTGACCTATTGCAGTTGCCATGACTTGAGACCCATTGGCCATTGTGACTGTTGGAAGAGATCGAGAATATGAGATACTAGTGAAAAGAGATTTGTTATCAGAAATATGATCAGATGCACCTGAATCAATGACCCAAGGCGCAGAAGGTGAAGATTGGGAGACACCAGTCATGCTACTATTTATTGGAACAACGGAGATTAATCCTGAAGATGTCTGTTTGCGTGCTTTGCACTGAAGGAACTCAATATAATCCGGTAAAGAAACCATCTGGATTGGATTTATTGCATTTAATCCAACGGATTGTGTGTTAAATGCTTCCGATACGAATTCCATTATAATATCGTCCGTAAAAAGCCGAAATTTTCTGGTGATCACTGTAGCTGCCGGAAAAAATTCAAAGTGGTCGGAATTGAAAAATAAAATTATGGGTAGGCTCGGAATTTGAGGGCGATCCAACTGCCCTGAAGGAACTTCGTCAAAAAATGGCCGGAAGTGGGCGTACGCGCCGGCGCGTGGGTGTCACGCGCTCGCTGGAAAATTTCTTCTGCCGGCGTGTGTGGGCGCGTGGCAGCTTTTCTGCCGGAGAAATTTTAGTGGGTTGATCGCCGACGAGTGATCTACCTCGTGGTGGTGTTGGTTTTTGCACAACACCGATAGAAAGTGACTTGATTACGGGCAGCCTTCTAAGTCGCCGGAAAATTGCACGGCGACGAGGTCTTTCTTCCCGGAAGTTGCTGGAATGATGCTCAACGATAGGTTTCTCCCTAATGCTTTGATACCATGTGAGAATGCACGGGAGAAAAATATTATTGAATTAGTATGACAATGATACACTGAGCCCTATATATATATACAATATATGTCCTACTCCTAACACATATGGGATTAGGGTTATATACTACTATTTATACAATGAAACTAACAATATGGATGTGTTATTGAACTGATTTAATGTTGCAATTTCTGCACTTTCTAGGTATTCGCGCTCTCCTTCTCCTTGGGAGGAAAAGGCAAGATCTAGATCTAGGTCAAGGTCTAGATCATGGTCAAGGCCAAGAGGAAGATCCAGGTCCAGATCAAGGTCGAGAAGTCATGGGAGGTTTGTTGGAACTTGAGTTTTTCTCTGCCCAAGTCTTTCTCCTTGTAGTGCTGCGTAATATTCTATATGTTATGTTTTCTTTTTGTTAATATCTTGTTGTAAGTTGCTAAAATTTCGTTCCTCCATAACTTATTCAGGGATGAACCATCTAATCCTGGTGTCACACTTTATGTGACTGGTTTATCTACAAGGGTGACACAAAGGGACCTTGAGGAGCATTTCTCAAAGGAGGCAAAGGTTGGTATTTACTTGTATGCCAGTTAGTTTCTTATTCATCCTTTTTTGCTCTACAAATTTCTATCCTAAATGGATGTTAAAGAAAAGTTTCCTCTGCACTTTCCTATTCCTATTTCATAGCTTTGAAGGGTTTTCACTAACTGCAAAATAAATCTTTTTTTGCGATATATTTTCTTTTGTTCGTTTTCTTCCGAGAATAATTTCAATTCACTGAAAAGGGATGAATAAGCATGAAAAACAAAAAGAAATTAACTAGAGAGGATGGAGATCAGAGAAATCTCAATAGAAGGCTTTACTTTTTCTAAATCGACAATAATCTAATTTCAGATAGGCACATATCGGTATCCAATCTCCCTGTGTTTTCTCGTCTTTTACTCTTTTTGCTTTTTCTCGATTGATATATTTCGTAAGATCTGATCAAGTCTCTGTCAGCTTATTCATTGTCGTTATCATGGAGAATACATGCAAGTTGTAGTTGACTATGAGAGTAAATGAACAATTACCACAACACCAACAGTATGCAATTAATTGGAAATAATATGATGTTAGAGTTGCTGTAGGAGTCAGGAGCTCCCAATATCACTCTCTTCTGTATCTGATTTTCTTAGCTCAGGAATAGTTCAAGAATCGTAGAAAATAATTCTTTTTTGAGTTACGTTATCAACCAAAGAGAACATGAAGATGAACGTGGTCTTACTAAGAACTGATCTCACAAACTCAAGAGTCAGAGGTTGCATTCACTTTATAATCCTATTTGTGTAATTTTAATGTTTCCAAAGAAAGTTCTTTGATATTCTTGTTAATAACTGCTTATTTATTTATTTATTTATTTATTTATTTTTTCTTAAGTTGACAATACGAGTAATGTCTTTATTATGTACACCAATGAATTGTGGTGGTGGCACTTTGGCTGGATTCACTTTCCTTTGTCCATCTCTCAAATATATCAACATGCTCTAAGTGTTTTCTTTTACTTTCTATCCACCAGGTGAAATCAGTTTTCCTGGTTGTGGAGCCGCGTTCCCGCATCTCTCGTGGTTTTGCTTTCATAACAATGGATAGTCTTGAGGGTGCTGAGCGTTGCATTAAGCACCTAAATCAGTCTGTTCTTGAAGGCCGCTACATAACAGTGGAGAAGGTGAGCTGCTTTGTATTGAGCTAGTGAACCATGTCCATTTAGATTGCTTTTTTGTGTTCTTAACTTGGAGGTTTTCTGGTTATATTCAGAAGACATTGCATCAGCTTTGTCAGCAGCGATCAAAGATGATCTGTTCTTCCCCTGCAACATTATATTCACTCAGCTTGACCAATGGCTCGCTAAAACAGCTTTCACATGCATCTGATCAACTAGACATAGCAACTATATTGTCCAACATCTATACAACCTCAGCAATTACTCTCAACTAATCTACGGCCATTATCAACAATCTAATCCAGCATTGGTCTCTGTCTCCCACAATTTTTTGCTTGGATGGAACATGCCAAAATATCTAAGCTGCTTTACTCTACGACTAGCATGATGTTATACTTATTTATAAAGAATATAGTTATCTGTTTTGCCAACTTCCTTACCTAGCATGTAAGGGGAAGGTAAGCAACTGTTTGTCTTTGCTGGATTTTAGAGAAATGTTATCTTCATGCTTACTTCAAACAAGGAGTATATTGTCTGGCCTAGATATTCCATCTATTTCCTTGATGTTAATGTGAATGTGTTTAGACTTCAGATTATGAAACCATATGTCTATTTTTCAGTCTCGGAGGAAACGCCCGAGGACTCCAACGCCTGGTCACTATCTAGGACTTAAGAACGCAAGGGGTGATGGTGAGTCTTTTCTCATTTTCTACTAGTTTCTGTCATTTTGGGCTAAATGTTGGGAAGTCCTGAAGGATTGTTTTTCTATGGTCAAAGGTTTTCGTGGTGACCGAGGTGACCGAGGTGACCGGGGTAGGTATCGCGGCCGTGATGACTACGGGCACCGAAGATCTCCAAGGCATTCACCTTATCGAGGTGGACGAGATTATTCTCCTAGGCGCTCACCTTATGGGGGAAGGTCAAGAAGGGAACGATCCAGGTCATATTCCCCTTATGAAAGGAACTATGCTCGTGGTGCTAGATAGGAGGACGTCGACAAGGCATCTGGTACCCCAATTACAAGGGAAAACTGTTTGTAAGGATCTTTATGAGTTTGGTTGGACTAGGTTTAGGTCTTATGCTACCAATCAACGAATGTATGTGTGCTGTATTGCCTGATATGCTCGCATCTAGGTGACTGTTTAAATTATACTGTTGTTTATGTCAAGTATTATTTGTAAGGATCTTTATGAGTTTGGTTGGACTAGGTTTAGGTCTTACGCTACCAATCAACGAATGTATGTGTGCTGTATTGCCTGATATGCTCGCATCTAGCTGACTGTTTAAATTATACTGTTGTTTATGTCAAGTATTATTTGTGTTTGCAATGTCATTTTCTTGGTTGTGTGTGCCAGAGCCTTCTTTCTTACTCATGATACTGTGATTTCCTTCCGTAATGCTTGCATCTGTATCTCTTTTTATCTCTTCGGGTGTAATAGTAACCTCCTATGGCGGAAGATGTTTTTAAATTTCTGAAAGTTGAAAATTGATCTTTTCATCAGTTTGTTATTTTTGGTTTTTCATGAATAATTCATGCACACAAGGCAAGACTCTATTGTCATCTCCTTCCTTCAACCTTGACAAACACACACCACCCGTTTTCACCAAGGGCACCCAGTGCATGAACTCTTGATTTTTTCTGACTGATGGCCTGAATCACCTTAAATATCAATGTATATTTGAAAGTAGAGACTGAGACCTGGAATTTCTGGAAAGGCATTGGGGTTTTAAGTGAGTAAAGGAGAAACATTTTAATGTTGTTATTATGAGGGGTGTGATGGTATAGGAGAAAGGTCTACAAAAAGGGGTTTGCTCAAGAGATTACTCACGGGGGCGTTTTTGGTCAGCCCAAAGTCACACTCGTGCGGCAGTCAAGTCCCCCGCTTGACTCAGCCTTTCCGAAACACTTTGCTAATTTTCAGCAAGTTTGGCTTAAAACGAAATTTAGGCAGCAAATAATAAGAACACAAGCATATACGGGACAAATTCCCAACCTTTGCATTAATTCTGAAAATATACAAAGGACCCTCACTCTTGCTATGAACACAGTCCGCTCACAGCCCACTTTTGGCAAGAACACAAGTCGTTCTTGGCCAACACTAAGATCTGCCCAAGCCAAACCTTAGCCCCTTTTTGAAACACTTAGAAACCCTCACGTTTCTCTCTTGTTTCCCACTTAGAATTTCACACGAAATTCACCACATACTTCTGCCTAAGTTAAAGGCCCTATTTATAAAATATAGGCAGCCCTTAAACTTGGCAGCACATGACACATGTTGTCTACAGCTTTTGCCACTTGTCTAACTAAGCTTAAATCTTGTTCCTAACATGTAGTTGACATCCCCAACTACTTAGGACACAATAACCACGAAATGGGACAATATACAAGCATAATCTGATCATGGGAGATCATGGGAGATCATGGCTAAAAACAAGGTAACCGCCAACCGCTTTCCATGTGCATTGCATGTGCCATTTTTCCTTGGCCAGCTGAATTTCGCCCAAGGCTTGCTTTGAGCCAAGCCTTAGCTCAATTTGACATTGCCCCATGCCAATGTCTTGCCCGCAACCCGCTGCCACAATTCTGCCGCACACGCCCGACGCCGCTGCCGCCCATGCACTGCCTTGGCCCTGTTTTTGCCTTGTCCGTGCCAACCTTCATTTCCCTCGTGCCATTGCTTGTATTTTCCTTCACATAGCCTTGCCTTTGCTATTGAAAGCCATTTCCATCATCCCGCATTTCCGCCTTGCCTTCGCTTAGCCCGCACATAGCTGCCACAACCCAAAAGTGTCATGCCACTGATTTTGGCGCGCATGCCGTGCCATGCCGCCCTAACTTTGCCCATGCTGCCTTGTCAAGCCTTTGCCACGCCCGCCTTGCCCATGCCAAGGCCTTGGCCAATACTTGCCCACAACAGCCCGTCGCCCGCATGATCGTTTTGCCCGCACATAGGCCAATGACAAGGCCATCACGCCCAAATCCTTGCCACAGCCGTGCCACGCCCGATGACAAAGAGTCAGGTCCTAACAAACCACCCGCACCCTTTGAAATCGACGTCCTCGTCGAGCCAACTCAATTTATCAACCCCAAGGGGTTGTTGACAAACAACGCCCCGGGTGCTCCCTTCACATCTGCCACTATGGCATTTGCCTCCGCCACTTGTTCCTGTTTCTCCGCAGCTAGCATTGCATTTACCCTAGCCTGCACCGGACAGTCCTTCTTCAAGTGCGGTCCACCACAAGTAAAACAGCCTTTGAACTTGCTGTTCCTTTCCTTGCCATTGTGAATTTCCTGTCTCACAGTCTTGACAAGTCCCTCATTTTCAGAAGCTTGGCCCTTCCCGTTCTTCTTCCATTCCTTTGCTTTGTCTTTCCGGTCAGACTTTGAATGCGAAGTTTCAGTAGGTTCATCACCTATATTCAGGTCCGCCAACGCATCTGCTGCTGCAATGGCAGTAGAGAGGCTTTGCACATTCTGCCTTCTCAACTCCAATTGCGCCCAGCCCTTCAAACCACTCATGAAGTAATGTAGCTTGTCTTCCTCTGCCATATTACTTACATTCAGCATCAAGGACGAAAATTCCTTGACATACTCCCTCACCGTGCCACTTTGTTTCAAGCGACGCAGTCCATCTCGTGCCATCCACGAAGAGTTTGTTGGAAGGAATTGGGATTTTAATTCCTTCTTCAACATCTCCCAAGTTTCAATCTTGGGCAGTCCAGCACTTTCCCCATCCGCAACTCGTGTACGTCACTACACCTTTGCATCATCCGTCAAGTACATTGGTGTGATCACCACTTTTTCATCATCCGGCACACGTGCAGCTTGGAAATACTGCTCCATATCCCACAAGAAATTTTCCAGTTCCTTGGCACTTCTTGCACCACCATAAGCCTTTGGCTCCGGAATCCTCAACTTAGTGCGCTCATCACTTCTAGGGGCAGAATTTTGCAATGCCCTTCGAAGATCAGCCACTTCCTCGCGTAGTTCTTCTTTCTCTTGACGAACCAAGGCCATTTCTGCAAGCGTTGTCTCATGTCTCGCTGCATAGTCTGCCTCTAAACGTGCCATTCTAGCAAGAACAGAAGAATCGCCACCAATTTCAAGAGCCTGCCCAACCAGTGCTTCCAACTGCTCAACCCTTTGACGCAGTTCCGCATTTGTGCCACCAGCCATGTTCTCAAATAGCCCCACGAATTCTGCCACTGATCGTCTTGCCACTGCCACGAACTTGCCTTGCTCTGATACCAGTTGTCACGGGGGCATTTTTGGTCAGCCCAAAGTCACACCCGCGCGGCAGTCAAGTCCCCCGCTTGACTCAGCCTTTCCGAAACACTTTGCTAATTTTCAGCAAGTTTGGCTTAAAACGAAATTTAGGCAGCAAAATAATAAGAACACAAAGCAACTACGGGAAAATTCCCAACCTTTGCATTAATTCTGAAAATATACAAAGGACCCTCACTCTTGCTATGAACACAGTCCGCTCACAGCCCACTTTTGGCAAGAACACAAGTCGTTCTTGGCCAACACTAAGATCTGCCCAAGCCAAACCTTATCCCCTTTTTGAAACACTTAGAAACCCTCACGTTTCTCTCTTGTTTCCCACTTAGAATTTCACACGAAATTCCCCTCTTTCTTCTTGCTATGAACACAGTCCGCTCACAGCCCACTTTTGGCAAAGAACACAAGTCGTTCTTGGCCAACACTAAGGTCTGCCCAAGCCAAACCTTACCCCTTTTTGAAACACTTAGAAACCCTCACGTTTCTCTCTTGTTTCCCACTTAGAATTTCACACGAAATTCACCACATACTTCTGCCTAAGTTAAAGGCCCTATTTATAAAACATAGGCAGCCCTTAAACTTGGCAGCACATGACACATGTTGTCTACAGCTTTTGCCACTTGTCTAACTAAGCTTAAATCTTGTTCCTAACATGTAGTTGACATCCCCAACTACTTAGGACACAATAATCACGAAATGGGACAATATACAAGCATAATCTGATCATGGGAGATCATGGGAGATCATGGCTAAAAACAAGGTAACCGCCAACCGCTTTCCATGTGCATTGCATGTGCCATTTTTCCTTGGCCAGCTGAATTTCGCCCAAGGCTTGCTTTGAGCCAAGCCTTAGCTCAATTTGACATTGCCCCATGCCAATGTCTTGCCCGCAACCCGCTGCCACAATTCTGCCGCACACGCCCGACGCCGCTGCCGCCCATGCACTGCCTTGGCCCTGTTTTTGCCTTGTCCGTGCCAACCTTCATTTCCCTCGTGCCATTGCTTGTATTTTCCTTCACATAGCCTTGCCTTTGCTATTGAAAGCCATTTCCATCATCCCGCATTTCCGCCTTGCCTTCGCTTAGCCCGCACATAGCTGCCACAATCCAAAAGTGTCATGCCACTGATTTTGGCGCGCATGTCGTGCCATGCCGCCCTAACTTTGCCCATGCTGCCTTGTCAAGCCTTTGCCACGCCCGCCTTGCCCATGCCAAGGCCTTGGCCAATACTTGCCCACAATAGCCCGTCGCCCGCATGATCGTTTTGCCCGCACATAGGCCAATGACAAGGCCATCACGCCCAAATCCTTGCCACAGCCGTGCCACGCCCGATGACAAAGAGTCAGGTCCTAACAAAGGTCTTAGTTCTGGGGCCTACAAAAAGGTCTACGTCTACAAAAAGGGGGAGAAATTCAAAAATAGTCAAATTTACAAGTGGTCATTCAACAATAGCCCAGTTTTAAAAGTAATTGAAATTTAGCACCTTTTCATGTAAAGATAAATTTGAGCGAAAACACTGTTCAAAACCCGGAAAATATGCCAGTATATTATGCTGGAGTTCCATCATAAGTATACTTGAACTTCAGCATATTATACTGGAGTTCCAGGATAAGTATGCTGGAACTCCAACATAATTACACTATAACTCCAACATAATTTACTGGAGTTCCAGCAAAGTATACCGGTCCAGTATAATATGCTGGAAGTTCATACACAAGTGGTCGAATCTACAGTATATTATGCTGGAACTTTCTGTGTGTTGGAATTCCAGCATAATATGCTGGAAGTTCATACACAGGTGTACCAAACTCCAGTATATTATGCTGCACCAGTCTCTGTTGCAGCAAAATAGTGACTATTTTTCATTGATTTGGTAAACAATGGATATTTTTGAATAACCAGTCCGAAAACTGGCTAGACCGTGCTATTTTTACACAAAAAGGTGGTTGCTCAAGAGATTACTGGGGTCCTTAGTTCTGGGGGCGTGGGGACAAGAAACTCCCATAAACAAAAGAAAGACAATAGGAATCTTCTCAATAGCCGAGGGCCTTCCCTATATGCCCTTACGGAAGGGGAAAAGCGTGATTATCATAGATCATACAATACACATGTGCAAACAAGTTAATTTGCGTGGTTTGGAAGAGTGGTTAGGGATGAGAGAGTAAGGATTTTGGTAGATATTCGTGCTACTTGTTTTGATTCTCTATATTGATTGTTTTGAACTAAAAGCAAATTTTTGGATGGAATATTCGCAATATGCATAATATTTTCACTCTCAGTTGTCGCAAACAAAATCTATAGAACATAGAAAAGTGGAATGTACATGACGTATTCGTGTTTGGATGAACCAAATCCTCATTAAGTTTGATTGTACTATTAGATGGGGTTCACACATTCTCCAATACCACGAAAACTTCTCTAGCATGACAAGTTCTTAATACTCCAGATTCTGAATTCGCCTCCCATAACATGACAAGTTCTTAATACTCTAGATTCTGAATTCGCCTCTCTATTGAGTAGTTCCATATTGGCGTCGGCAAAAATAAGGGATTTTAGGAGTCCTGTTAAAGCGAGGTGGATCTCTCTCTCCATCACCCCACAAAGCATAAGCTTCTTCGCCATGAACAGCATCATCCCCAATCTCAAGATCATCCTCATGTAGTCTTAACTCAACTATTCGACTTATAAAAATACATATCAAACTCGTAGCGACAACATTCCATATTGTGATAAATGCAGCACCAATAAGCTGATAAATCATTTGGCGAACCCCGCGCTTAATGTCTCCATCAATTATGCTGTAGAGAAACCCTGGACCATATTTGTCTGATCCATAAAACATCCTCAGAAGCTTAGGTTTAGCAAAGAATCCAGAGAGGATTCCTCCTAGGAGGCCTGCTACTGCATGTGTGTGGAAGACTCCTAACGTGTCGTCGACTTTCTGGAAAAATGCTGATTTCTTGTGCAGAACCATCATAGTGAACCAGGGTATTGAACCTGATGAGATTCCCATGAGTATTGCTGCCCAGGACTCCACTATACCTGCAAACAATGGCGAAGCCAACAAATTCAAGAATTTTACTAAGGGGTATCAAAATATAACGAAGTAAACACATGAAAAAACTAAGAGATTCAACATATAGTATATAATATATATGCATAATTTTTTTGACCCAGCTACACTATAATTTTCCGCGAAGTGGTGTCAATTGACACCCCCTTAGACTAAAGGTGGCTCCGCCCTTACCTGCCGATGTTCATTATTTTAGGACATTTTGCTCATTATTCTATTACTAGAGCAATGTGTTAACATGCTCATATTTTTATCTATTTATGATGAGATGAGCTTAAATGGAGTGACAGAAATAATGAGGGTTCATTAGCCGACTTTGACTTACTTTGGATTGAGGCGTATTAGCATTAGTAGTATGAGCTGTTGTGGTGCTTACATGCTCATATTTGATAATCCGAGCTCTTTATACTCGCTCACTCTATGCATTTGTTGTCAAAGCAAAGGCGGGTTCAGGATTTTAACGTGACGAGGGCACCACTATTTTGCTCAACCAATGGCCCCTAAAGCTTTTTAGTGTTTAGGGTGCCAAGTTATTTACATAATCATTTTCAAGGTATACACATATACATATATAATATTTCTGCCAAAGTTTACGAGGTTCGACGACCCTCAACACTATAAATAGGTCCCATTTTGTGTCAAAGTACTGGTATTCAAGTTTTTGCTAATCTATTGTTACTTCGGCGTGACAAAATAATTGATTTCTTATTCTACTATTATATTGGGTAAAGTTCAATCACCATATATGAATTTTACCCAATATTCCCTATTACTTGGACTTTAAAGTTGATATTGTTAAGCTAAAGCACTTGCATTAGTAACTGTAGATATCGAAATTTTAAATGATCAAGTTAAATCCTAAATTTAAGATACTACGGGACTCTTGAAATCTTAAGAGTCTATCAGGGTGTTTTGGAGGTTATTCTACCCTAAACCCTAATGCACACCTATATAAAGGGATAGATATTCCATTGCCGAGCGGTCTAAAACAATATTACCATAAATTCTCGGGATATTCACAAAGGGAAAGACATAAAATAATGTCATGATCAATAGATGTTCTTCTTGATAATCAAATACTTGAAGAATATCCATACAATGATCGACTGTCATGGAGATTAAATAATCCAGAGAGGTCTGTATCACCCTATGTTTGAGAATACGATGATCCAACCCTCGAATAACGGAGAACAATCGGAGGAAGAATCGAGGGATAAACAGAGTTGTAATCCGCAATGTTTATTAATAAAATCACTTTATTCTTTTGTGGTTGCAGTTTATTTTTCGTATGTTGAAAATTTATTGCAAACAATAATTTCTAACCTGCACCAGGGGTAATGCAAACTAGGCCAGTGATCATTCCTTGGACAGCTCCAATGACAGAACTTTTGTTGTAGAATATCATGTCCATTGAAAGCCATACCAACAAGCTTGTGGCAGTGCAAATATGAGTGTTGAGAATGGCTAATGATGTGATTAGATCAGAGGCTAATGGAGATCCACCATTAAAACCAGTCCAACCCATCCAAAGAAAACCTGCACCTCCAAGCATGTGAATTATGTTGTTTGGTGGGAAATGTTGTCTATCTTGTGACTGCCTTGGTCCAACCTATGCCAATCAAATCCCAATAATCATTAATTTATCATCCTATTTAAGCTCAAATAATGTTACAAATGTTGTTTCTTTTTTTATCTTCCACCAAAAAAATTTAGATCATTTTTCTTTAATAACGAATTAGAGACTTTTTAATTGATTATTATAATAATAGAAATAACCTCTCTGTCCTTTCAGGGTGGGGTAAGGCATGTGTACATAGTACCTTCCCCGTATTCTTATACCTTACTTGTGGGAACTCATTGAGTTTGTTTTTATTTGAGAAATCTTTTCGAGTGCTATCTTTTTTGTTACTCCTATTTTTGTTTTATATGACACTATAGTTTCCTTTTTGATACTTCCCAGAATGATTAACACCTTTCTAAGAGTCGAATAAAGGTATTTTTGGTATGTTATACACACAAAAAAAAGCGGGCTTAAATATTGATAGAAATAGGTTCAATTAAACCCACATTTTCTACTTAGATCATAGATGTACAACAACAACAATAATAATAACCCAGTATGGTCTCACAAGTGAGGTCTGGGGAGGGTAGGATATACGCAGCCTTACCCTACCCTGGAAGGGCAGAGAGACTGTTTCCGATAGACCCTCAGATAAAGAAGGTGAGAGAAGTCCTGGTAGCAAGTAATAGCAAAACAATAATTAGCAAACTAACTCGGAGATAGCAACAGATAATATAAAAAGAGGTACTGATAACAAGTAGCAGCAAGATAACATATTTAGAAAACTAATACCAAGGTAGCAAACTACGGAATTACCAATGGCAAGTAACAACGAAATGAGACATGTGAATATAGAAAACCAAGGAGAAAAAAGGTACCGAACTAGCGCTAATACTATCGAGCTAGAGAAGACAAAGGGAGATGCACGACTACCTACTAAACTTCTACCCTAATCTTCAACCTCCACACCCTTCTATCTAGAGTCATGTCCTCGGTTAGTGCAAGGAGCGCCATGTCCCGCCTGATCACCTCTCCCCAAGACTTCTTTGGCCTATCTCTACCCCTCATCACACCTCCTAAGGCCAACCTCTCACATCTCCTGACAGGGGCATCTGCGCTTCTCCTCTTAACATGCCCGAACCACCTCAACCTTGCCTCACGCATCTTTGCCTCCACAGGGGCCACTCCCACCTTGTCTCGAATAACTTCATTCCTAATTCTATCCAACCTAGTATGCCCATACATCCATCTCAACATCCTCATTTCCGCTATCCTCATCTGCTGGACATGAGAGGTTTTGACTGGCCAACACTCAGCCCCATACAACATAGTGAGTCTAACAACTTCCTTATAGAACTTACCCTTAAGTCTCAACGGCACATACTTATAACACAAGACACCGGAAGCGAGCCTCCACTTCATCCACCCTGCTCCGATATGGTGTGTAACATCCTCATCTATCTCCCAATCCTTCTGGATAATAGATCCCAAATACTTGAAACTCTCTCTCCTTTGATAAACTCAAACTTTAAACCATTAAAATTCAAATGCTGGATCAACTTCTGCGTGTGGGCAACACATATATTGTCAAATTGCAGATATAGTTTTTGTGAAAATCTTTATTTCTTTCTTAAACTTGGTATTTAGTCAAATATCATCATATGACTAATTTTGAAAATAGTTTTAACATGATTCAAAATTGTAATTTACTCATAGTAAAATTGTAGAACTTCTATTTTTCCAAAGATGGCCAGGAGCTTACAGGTTCGAGTCGTAGAAACAGCCTCTTGCAAAAATGCAGAGTAAGGCTGCGTACAATAGACTCTTGTAGTCCAACCCTTCCCCGGACCCCACCATAGCGGGAGTTTAGTGCATTGGGCTGCCCTTTTATGTAAAAGTTACAATAGCAAACATTTTCAACGCTAATAAACACACTAGGTGATTCTTCCAATGTGCCCAAGTGTCTGATTCCACGGCTCGAACCCATGGCCTATAACTCACATAGAGATAACTTTACCGTTGCTCCAAGTCCAAGGCTCTCATTCAATTATAGGACTTCTATTATTTCAAAATAGAACAAGTAAAGAGAATGTCTAGTAAAATTACCCAATAAGCAGCAGTAAATCCAGCAACTCCAGATGAAAGATGAATCACATAACCTCCAGAAAAGTCAATAATAGATTCAAGAAATCCAGAACCCCAAATACTATAAGCACCAACTGTATAAGAAAATGTGATCCAAAGTGGAACAAACAACATCCATGCATAAAAATTCATCCTACCAAGTAAAGAACCAGCCAATAAAATCACAGTAATAGCAGCAAATGCAAATTGATAAAACACATAATCTGCTGTTGGAATATAATAATTAGAGTGTTTTGTTAGTAAAAAATCTTGAGTCATAGCCTGTTCTGGTTTGCCTATTATAGATATTAAATGTGTACCAAATGCCATTCTATGGGCCCATAAAACCCAACAAATTAAAACTGCTGCAAATGCATAAAGAGCCATAAAAGCTGAATTTACAGCCCATTTCTTTTTAACCATTGATCCATATAAAATTACTAGCCCAGGTACACTTTGTAAGCCCACCATTGCTGCTGCTGTTAATTCCCATGCATTATCTCCTTTACTTAACCATTGTGGTGTTGATTCATCTGGTTTTAGACCTTGTGGAAGGTATGAATAATTTGGATCCATTTAAAAAATAATTTGCCTACCCAACCTCTTCGGAACTGAGGCGCAGTTGTTGTTGTTGTTGTTGTTGTTGGTTTAGAGAAATATAAAGAGGGAAGGTTTTGGTAATTTTTTTTTGAAAGGTTGATGGGGTAAGATATTTATAACAAAAGTTTGAATAATTTGGAGCCAGTTAGAGAAAGAGGAAAATGGAAGATTTTTGTTTTTTTTGAAAAAGGTTAATGTGGTATTAAGATATTTATGACAAAAAGTTTGAGAGAAAATCAAGGTAAGACATAGGGATAATCTAGGTTTTTGGATGTAATTAAGGATTCTCTGATATTCTGTAGTGTCAATTATAGCTGGATATGTTTGCTGATTCATCTGAGTATCCAATAACAGGACATTAGTTGATTCAATGATTGGTGATTTTAGTACATTCATTACGTAAGCTAAACAACTATGGTTGGATTAAGTTAAACTTTTGTTTTCACTAGAGCAAGAATTATTGGCAAATCCATCAATGCGCTCGGGGGTTCGATAGAAATCTTAACGTTTGGTGTCAAATCTTATATATTCAGAGGCAGATTCAGTATTTGAAGGTTACGGCTGTCACTGCTTTTAATACAAACCTATTGCTAGCGACGGAGATTGAATTACGGTGTACGTTCAACCAGTTCAATCCATTTAATTCGGTTCGATTTACAAATTTTTTTGTTCATCAATGAATCATATTTAGTTATTACCCAACGAGAACTAAGTTTGGTTTATTCGATCTAGCTCTCTCCATTCAATTCTAATATAGTGTAATTAAATCATAATCACAAGCAATTGTCAAAAATAGATAAATAAACCCATGATTTATATACGTTGGAAGTTAAGAAATGAAACAACATAAGAGGAGAGAAGAATTCGGTGTATCGAAATACAATCCTATATATTTGTTGTTACAGACTACAGCAAGAATTATTTGTGCGCAAATCCAACAATAGAGCTGCGAGTTTGGTAGAACTCAATATACATGGTTCGAATCCCAAATTTATGCACAAAAAAAGAAAAAAAGAAAAAGATAGTTCAGTACATTAAGCTCCCGCTATACGCAGAACCCAAATATAAGCAAAACGTGGCATAAATAGACTTAGCTTTATATTTTTAGAATCCATTCTTTCAACTAAGAACACACAATTTAAATTCTGAATGCGCCATTAACAAGAATATACTAACTTGTTTTTGTCTTGGTGAATCATATTCAGTTGGTATCTGGTTAAACTTGAATATTAAAGAATCATACTATAGAAGGATCAAACCAATCACCTGAAATGGTATCACTGTCTGCTGATGCAATTTTGCATAGGAAATGTCAATTTTAATTACAAAAAATATTCTTTTGATCAAATTATCGTATTTTATATATCAAATTCTGGGGTATTTACAGTTCCAAATAACTATACAGAAAACAACATTAGACTGAGCAAACAGGCTCCAGTTCTACATGCCTCAGTAAAGCCTTGTACGGCCTCACACGTTTTCAAGCGATTCAAATTTTGCTGGATTCACATTCTAGTAGTGCGTGTGGACCCAAATTATAATTACCCAGAGCTTCTCCTTCTTCTTATATGCATGCTACAGTAGCTTGCCTATAGCAGCTTTATTCCAGTGATTGACATAGATAAATTTATTCTCCCCAATATCTTATCAATTAAGGGCTCACATTGTAATATAGATACTCTTTTGGTGCTTAGGGTACCCCTAAGTACCTGAAGGGTAACTGATAATAGGTGAATTTAACTATAATCACACCTTAAATAATCACATTCTTATGTTGTTTTGATGATATATATAATAACTAAATGCTCTTATTAGTGTTTTTCATGATTTATAGGTAATAAATGGCTAAGGAAGGCTAAGGAGTTATTTTGGAGTCAATACTGGAGAAAAGAGGCAAAATATGCAAATTCCCATTGAAGTCACGTCATACCAGCCCTTAGGAGCCGAAAATACTGTTCTACCGCAGTTCCACCGCGACCGCAGTAGAACCGCGGTGAAAGGCTGCTGCAGAACAATGAAGAATCAGAGGCACTGTTCTGCCGCGGTTCCACCGCGACCGCGGCAGGCGCTGTCACACCTCCTTTTTTCGCTTTTTTATATCGGCCTTTACTACACCCCGGGAAGAGATATAGTAATAAAGGAGTTTTTTTCAATTTAAGGACAATCGAAACGGGATTCGTTTATTAAGAGATTCAGAGTCGCCACTTAGGAGATTTATGGTATCCCAAGTCACCGGTTTGAATCCCGAATCGAGGAAAGGGTTTGACTCTGTTTAACAGTCGCGAACCAGAAATTCGGGTAAGGAATTCTGTTAACCCGGGAGAAGGTGTTAGGCATTCCCGAGTTCTGTGGTTCTAGCACGGTCGCGCAACTTCTATATTTGGCTAAATTTTGATATTTATACATGTTAAACCTACAGTGCAATTTTAAAGTTATTTACCGCTTTTTGTCAATTATTATTTTATTTAAGAAAGTGAACGTCGTTTAAGAACGTCTTTTCGGATCACGTCACATGAAATGCACCCGGATCCTCGACACATTCTTTTTCAACGTTTTCGGATTTGGATTTGGGTCACATGAAATGCACACCCGAGTTTAGAAAGGTAATATTATTAACATAGCGCGCCTAAATCAACTACGCACTATTAACTTTGCGAGGGCCATGGAAATTCCAACTAAATGGCATGCCTCGATTTCTAAGGATCAAAAATTAATTAAGTGAGGGCCATGGGTTTTGAGATTTTATTTGGCATGGCACGCCTCAAATTATTAATAAAGGATTGTATTCAATTTAAAGCAAACTACAA
>MU718648.1:3296-14621 GCA_026770625.1 Nicotiana glauca
TGGCGTAGCCTTCCAGTTTTGAAGTTTGGCGCTTGGTCCCATGTATAACACCTCAGCGGTGCTAGTGCCCTCTCCCGGCTGGACCATGTGGGTTTCGTAGAGCATTTTTCTCATTGCCCCACGTATTTCCTCAATTTCTTCAACCGTGAAAACCTCATCATCTTCCTTTTTACTGTACTTAGGCTTGACAAAATTTTCATACAAATGTACCACCTCATAATCGGCCATTTTCATTTTTTGAAAGAACACTTCTGCTTCCTTAGCACTCACAGGCTTCTTAGGTGGGAAACGCCTTCTGGTGGCATTATTTACCTCCTCTACATTTGAATATTTCTCAACATGGGTATTTTCTAACAACTCTCCCAAGATCCCTTTACCCTTGTACGTAACCACCGTCTGATGATAATTCCATGGTACCGCAGTAGGGTTCGTCATAGGCTTCTGTGGTACGCGTCCAATAACGATTAGCTCACTCAGCCGAGATGGTTTGATTGTCCCCCGCACCACATAGGCTTGCTTGGGTACATACATTTGTGTTCCTTTTTTCAATTCAAATTTCTTTGGAGTGCTCACAACTAGTTGCTTTTCTTGGCAGCCCCGTGGGACATAGAGAATCCCATTTTTGGGAGGTATTGCCTCTATTCTTGTGTCAGCTTTCTTTTTTGGTTTTGTCTTGGTGATTTTGCTCTTCTTTTCCCCTTTCTCTTGCTTTGGGGCAACCTTTGGCTTTCTTTCTGCGTCAGCAATAGCAATGATGGCCTTTAATGCCAGATCAAACTCTTTATCCTCACAGATCATCCCAATCACAGGTCCATTATTGTGGGCTGACAAAGGATTGTCAGTCATATTTGGGACCTCCTCGTCCCTCAGTATTATTTTTCCTTGCTCTATTAAGTTTTCCATGATGTGTTTCAGAGTCCAGCAGTCATTTGTATGATGGCCTTCTGCCCCCGAATGGTATGCACACCTGACACCAGCTCTGTAGGCAGACGATGTTCGGTTTTGTCTGTTCTGAGGCACCGGCTGCAGTAGACCCATTTGGAAAAGTGTCGGGAATAGACTAGAGTAAGATTCACCAATGGGGGTAAAATTTTGTCTTCTGGGTGGCTCACGGAGAGGAAAGTTATTCTGTGGAGGGCGAGGATTATAGTGGTTTTGGTGGGGAAGCTGATTTCTTGGGAATGGAGCTGGATTTCTATTGTCCTGTGGCAGGGTCGGGCAAAGGGTTGAGTGTTCATGACCGCGTAAGGTGGAGGAGCATAAGCCATGTCATGGTGAGGGTAGTAATGTTGAGGGATTCTTTCAGAAAACATGGGTCTGGAGTGCGATGCCTCCTTGCCCCTGAGGCTGCCATAATCATTTCTTCTTTCTTATTACCTTTGGCCATTTCTCTAGACCCGCCTTGGATGGCTTGGGAGGTTGCCTTAATGGCCGACTGCCTTAAGATTCTTCCTATCTTCAGACCATTCTCCACTATTTCACCAATCTTAATCGCCTCTGCAAAAGGTTTGCCCATGGCTGACATCATGTTCTGAAAATAGTCTGCTTCCTGGGCCTGAAAAAAATAAAGTGACCATTTCCACTTCGTCCATTGGTGGTTTCACCCTCGACGCTTGCTCACGCCACTTAATAGCATATTCCTTGAAACTTTCTGAGGGCTTCTTTTTCAAATTCTTCAAAGAGCTCCTGTCTGGCGCAATGTCTATGTTGTACTGAAATTGTCGAACAAAATCTCTAACAAGATCATCCCAAATGTGCCATCGAGATATGTCCTGATCCATATACCATTCTGAAGCTATGCCCACCAAGCTTTCTCCGAAGTAAGCCAGTAACAACTCCTCCTTTTCCGCCAGCCCCGCGCAATTGACTGCAATACTTTTTAAGGTGGGCAATAGGGTCTCCATACCCATCATACTTCTCGAAATTAGGTATTTTGAATCCCATGGGCAGGTGTACGTGAGGGAATATGCACAGATCATTATAAGAAACACTCTTCTGCCCGCTTAAACCTTGCATATTTTTCAGACTATGTTCTAAACTCCTCATCCTATTTGCCATCTCATCTTGCTCAGGCACTTTAGGAGTTTTGTCTTGTCTAGGTGTAAGCTCAAATGGGGGTGGTTGGGAGTAAGTGTATGTGGGATATTGAGGAGGATTTGCTTGAAAAATGGGATTTTGGAAAGTGAAGGTCGAGGGATCAAAAGCGGGTGAATGTTGTATGGTAGCGGAGCAAGGTGGAGCAGTAAAAATATTGGGAGCTGCTCCTGATGCGAACAACTGGGGGTGTACCTCAGAAGGCATTCCTGTAAAGTGAGCAGACGGGATATTCGGGTGACTGGTGGGGATGTTGGAAGTACCCCCAGTTCTGGAGAAAAATTCAGGGAAGCCAGGGATAGCACTTGGAGGCTCCATACCATTAGTCCATGCGTCCCACATCTCTATCACTCGGAGACATAATATCCGATTTTCTTCCGTTATGGCAGACTCGGAGACCGGGATCCCTGAGATGGGGCTATCTTCAGTGATGGGAACTGGTGGCAAAGTCATTTCACACGACATTTCTGTACTTCCTTTTGATCTGGTGAAATATCGATGTGATGCTAGCTTACCCAAAACCAACCACCGTTTCTAAATACCTAAGCTGGAATTTGACAGCAACAACGGTTAGTTTGAGACAAGTAACAGATAGGTAACCATACATTGGGGTGTGATGCACCTATACAGTTAAATGAGGGTCTACATGTTTGTCGCGGTTGCATGCGTCATCCCGGCTTTTCTTCCCGTTTCTTTTTTTTTGATTTCTATTTGCTCGCTTTTGCTTTCTTAGTTTTCTCTCACTTTGATATTTCTTTCCTCTCCATTTTCTTTTCTTTCTGGCGTCTCTGTTCTTGTGTTTCTTTTCCACTCTATTTTTTCTTTTATTTCATTCCCTCTTATTTCTTTTTTTCTTAGGGTTACGGTCGAATCTTATGGAGATTGCCTACGTATCATTATCCCGCATGAATCAGACCAAGCGTAGTTCTTGAAGATTGGGAATAGAGTAAATAAACTAACTCTTTTTTTTTTCTTTTGATAACACTCAGACAATGAAACTTCAAGGCAAAAAAAAAATATTTTTAATTTTTTTTTTTTTGGAATTTTCTAAAAAAATGCTTTAAAAGAAGAAAGGGAATTTTTTTTTCTTTTTCTTTTTGGATTTTGATTTTATTTTTGAAAGAAAGACTTCTAAAAATTTATTTTCTTTCGATTGGAACTTTGGAAATTTCAAACGTAAAAAGAAAATATTTTTTGTTTGAATTTTCATTTGTTTTCTCTTTTTCTAAGAAAGAAAGAAATTTTTTTTTGGATTTTGGAAGTTGCCTCATAATTTTTGAAAGAGGGACCTTTAAGAAAAATATTTTGAATGAAGACTATGGGGTTAGCAAGAGTTGTAATAATGATTTGATGAATAAACGTATTGTGTGTCCATTGGCTAAGAAGACTAAACTAACATTTCTCACTAGTGAGTCTAGAGATGAATGTCCATTGACTTTTATTCATATGGACTAATGGGGACCTTACAAGGTTGCTACATTTGATACGAAAAAACATACTACTTTTTAACTGTTGTGGATGATTTTAGCGGATACACATGGGTATACTTACTGTAGCTTAAATCAGAAGAAATAGTTGTCATTAAGAATCTCTTACAGATGGTAAGAACCAATATGGAAAAATGGTAAAGGTCTTGAGATCAAATAATCACACAGAGTTTTTTAACTCTTAGTGTAACGAACTTTTACAAAACCTTGGAATAACACATCAAATAGTTGGACTCACACTCCACAACAATATGGTATTGTAAAGAGGAAGCACATGCGCATACTATATGTAGCAAGTGCAAGAAGATTTTAGTCACATATGCCAATTAAATACTGGGGTATTTGTATCTTCGCAGCAGTGTACCTGATCAACAGAACACCATCTTCAGCCATCAGAGGGAAAAGTCCATGTGAAATGCTATATTGCAAACCTCCACTCTCAGGATAACTGAGAGTGATAGGCTACTTATGGTATGCCATTGTGGTGCCCTAGGCTGGCAAGTTTGCAGCAAGAGAAAAACCTGCAGTGCTCATGGGGTACTTTTAGAGGCAAAAAGGCTATGTGCTGATGGAGTTAGCCTTTAAACAGTTCTTTGTAGCAGGGATGTGGTATTCGGAAACTGGAGTTCCCTTTTGCTTCCACACCACTAGCTGAATGTCCAATAAATCCTGACCTGAGTATGCATTCTTCCCAAGTCCTACAATTCGATCAAATCTGCATCAATAGAAACACAATCAACAATGATCTAATAGAGGATCATACATTCGTTATTGATAGTCCAGCAAAGTAGATAGCGGAGATAACTTCCTACGGTGAGAAGGCACTGCCTGAAGAGTCATCACATGATCAACATGCAATCCTCACAGAGTCATTGCAGGACTAAAAATCTCAGGCAACCACTATTGCATCATCAAATATACCTCTCAGAAAAAGTATAAAAGAGTTCAAGGAGACTATATGGATGAAGGATTATATAGCTCTAAGTAAGGTATCTAGAAAGTATCCGTTGGCTAACTACCTGACAATGCGTACACCACTCCAACTTATCATAGCTACCTAGCTAAATTTTTTACTTTGGTATAGCCACAAACCTTCAAACAGGTAGCCAAGGATGAGAGATAGATCAAAGCCATGCAACATGAGATTCAAGCCTTAGAAGATAACAAGACTTGGGAGGTGGTTGACTTGCCTACTGGAAAGAATACTGTAGGTTCTAAATGGGTATACAAGATTAGGTATCAAGCCAATGGTGAAGTTAAGAGGTTAAAAGCCATACTCGTTTCAAAAGTCTATACCTAACAAGAAGGCCTTGATTATCATGATACATTCTCACATGTTGTCAAAATAGTAACAGTGAGATCAGTGATTGCCTTGGCAGCCTCAAAAGGCTGGACTCTGTATCAATTGAATGTTTATAATTTCCTTCATACAAGGTGATTTATGTGAGAAGGTATATATGGAGTTGCCATAAGGCTCTAGAAAGCAGAGGGAGAAGAAGATTTGCATATTGCTTAAGTCATTGTATGGACTTAAGCAAGTGTCTAAGCAATGGAACATTAAGTTGATAGATGCCTTAGTAGAAGCAGGTTTTCTCAAAGAAGTCATGACTACTCTTTGTTCACTCAAAGAAAATAGGATGCTATTGTGGTAATTTTGGTGTATGTGGATGATGTTGCTAATTACATGCAGTAGTGAAGACTTAATTACTGCCTCTCCTTTGAGCTTGAGGTAAGACCTCATCTTGTTCTAGATCCTCTACCTCCTCCTCCGCTATCACATTGCCGAAAGGGTCATTTTCATTGAGAGCCATTTGTACCTTATTGATCGACATAAATAAAATTAGTAAACAAGAAGGAAAGAGAAGAAAAACACAAAACTGCTAAACAGATAGTCAACACCATAAGTTCTCCGGCAACGGCGCCAAAAAGTAATCGCTGCCAACTCGACGCTACACCAAGGTAGGAAGAGCGGGTCGCAATAGCTTTTACCCGAATAGAGGTCGGGATCGATTTTCTCAGGGAGCTAGTAGTGGAGTTGGATTTTCTATCTAGTCTAGAGATGTGTTTGTACTCCTAATGTCACTTCAAAAATTTTTGGTTTTTGATTTTTATAACTACTATTGTAAAATTAATTATTAACACTAAATTATGCTACGAGAATATTGCTAAATTATATTTAACATAGAAAAAATGCACTAGGGTCGTGACACTACCTTGGTGGCTAATTGTCGGGTAGAAATTACTAAGGGTAGATTGATATATTTGGGTCTTATGCTATAACCATTGCACAATTGTACCCACTCTCACACCTCTTGGTTGAGAGAGTAATTTTGCTCAATTGACTTTCTCGAGATCAATTGGGTAGGCCAATTTGATCAAACAACTACGGTTCAAGTAGGGTGATTACTCTCTCGAGATTTAACCCATTAATTGGGACTATCATTTCTCATGAGTCCATCCTAGTTCCTTGTTGGGTCAATTTTAGGATCATAAAGTCTCTTTCTCAAGAAGAGTCAAACCCATTAAGCTTGAATTTATGTTTGCAACCACAAATTCAAAATTAAAACATAAAATCAACCCAAATAACAAACACCCATAATCAATCTAACCCTAGATAGCAACACCCATCAATTACTCACACTAAGGTTGAGCCACAACCCTAGCAAATGGATTTAGCTGCTCATGCTAGATATAGAAATTGAAGAAATAGATGAAGAACGAAGCATATTAATTGATTACTTAGAAGAAACTACAATAATAAAGAGCAAAAGTGCCGAAAATGGCTGCAATATCGAGTCTCATGAGTTCAACTGCGTTCAGAATATAATACTTGACCTAAAACGGTAAAATGTTCTATTTATACTAGGCTATAAAAATTGGACAAAAATACCCCTGCGGGGTCAGTGTGCAAAAAGGTCCGCGGCTGCACTGGCTCTTGGACTTCTGGTTTCTGCTTCTCTGAAGTTGAGGACCGCGGACCATGTGGAAGTGCACCGTGGCCGCGGTGGAAGTTGGCGCGGCCGCACATAAAGGAGCGCGGACCGCATTGCTTGAAATTGTCAAAATGTTTACTCTCTGAATCTCTGCTCCGCGGACCGCGCAAAAGAGTAGCGCGGCTGCGGAGACTGATCGCGGACCGCGCAGAAATGTACCGCGCCGGTGTTACCTCCGACTTGAATATGACAACTCTCTGAACTTTCTAGTGGGTCGCATTCGCTTTTGTGCGGTCCGCACTAGGTACTCTTTTCCTCAATTCACTTAGTCTTTGACACTTGAGCAGGTTTCTCTCCTTTTTGAGCCGATCTTAGACATTTGTCATTTTATCGATCAAACCTGCAATCAAGCACAACTTGTGAGCATTTGAGGTTATTTTGTAGCAGTTTATAACCAAAGCATAGGCAAGTAGAGGCATAAAACATGTTAGAATCCCGACTTATCACTGCCCAGCACTCGTAGATCTGTCACTGGATATGTCATCAAGTTTGGTGGTTCACTTATCTCTTTGATGTCAAAAAAAAATATATATTTCTAGAAGCTCTGCTGAAGCAAAGTATCGAAACATGGATTCAGCAGTCGCAGAGGTCACTTGGTTTCTTGGCCTTTTCAGGGACGTGGGTGCTACCATTCAGGTTCCTGTCACTGTCACTATGTTGAGTGACAGAAAGACAACCATACAAATTGCTGCCACTCCTTTCTACCATGAATGTACCAAACACATCGAAATTGATTTTCATTTCATTCATGACAAGGTCAAAACTGGCATGTTTGAGACAGTGTATGTGAACACCAGGGATCAACTAGCAGATTTACTCACTGAGGGGTTGAGCCAAGCTCAATATTTATATCTTTTAGGCAAGCTTGGTGTGCTCAACGTTATGCACCCTGCGGCTTGAGGGGAAGTCTTATGATATACACACGTGACATTGGCATGCTTTGTTGTCATTAGCTTAGCTGTACTTAGTTGCAACTCACTAATTCTTAAACATTTTAGAAGTAACTTATGGAACAAAGGACAAAATGAGCGCGGATGACTCTTGTCCTAGCCAATATATATCTTTCTCTCTTTTTCTTTTGGTGTAGAAAAGCGTTAAAGTAATATTAGTAAATACTAATATTATCATTACAAAATTAATGTCCTTGCAGATTAACCGTTCATGCCTGCTATATTGCAATGGAATTGACGCTATTACTCCAAAATCACTCCGAACCTGAATTAACTAATGTGAGACGATTAAATACAATTGAAGAACACAAAATGAAGCAAAAAACGGGTAAATGGGACTATAACTTATGAAACGACCGGCCAGGTCGTTTGCAAACAATTAGGAGCTATATTTGCTAGAGAAAGTCTTTTTTATTAACATGTTCCGTCAACATTAAATATGAATTAATTAATTACGTACTTGATTAAGTTTAACCGGCCCTTCCCTTTTTATTAAGTTTGTTTAATAAGGACTAGATCTTTTATCCAATGTTTCTGTGCTCTTTTTTGTAATAAGCCATTCTTAAACTTTTCAGTACTAACAAGAAAAAGAAGTCACTTATTGGAGGAAGGTGGGAAGATCTCCAAGTGTGAATCACTAGTATTTTATACACGATGTGCTTGGATATGAAATACCGAGTGTTAGAGTTAGGGGTGTACAAAGGAAACCGACAAACTGCACCAACCCGATAATTCGAGTCAAATCGAGAGAAAAAAATCTGACTATGGGTTGGTTTGATTTAGTTTGGTTTTGGAAAAAAAAACCCGACCATAATTGGTTTGGTTTGGTTTTAACTAAAGAAAGTCAAACCGAAAGCAAACCAACCCGACATTACATATATAGAAATTAAAGATATATTTAATATATAAATATACTTATTGTGATGCAATTTATAAATATTTCAAGATTTCATAATTTTATTTTTTGAGGTATTATTTCAATGTTGGACTTAGAACTTTTGAATGTTCCAATAAGTTGTATAGCCATTAACATTAGTAAATTAAATAGTGCTAACAAAAGCCCAAACCAAAATCAAATCAATATTAATGCTAACAAAAGACATTTAATTCAATATTACGAACGAGAATGTATTGAATATCTATGTTTTGTTTTGCAATAATTTAGATAAAAATGCATAACCTATTTTTATTTTTTCTTTAGCATTTAGTCATGTATTTAATACTCCCTTATTTTAGCATGATTTAGTAATCTTAGATTATGTTTATTTTTATTATGGCTTTTTAATTATCAATATTTATATTACATAATTTTATTGTCTTTATTGTTGAATATTTTAGGATAATACCATGACATATCATATTTTGTATTATTTTCTTGGAAAATACTTTATATAGTTGTATCTTACTAGGACTAAAGAAATATTTTGAGCATAATTTATATGTTTTGTTCTACAATAATTTTACGGGAAAAAAATCCGAAAAAACCCGAATAACCCGAAAACCCGAGAAAAACCGAGAGTGAAAAACCCGAGTTTTATTGGTTTGGTTTGGTCTTTAGATTTAATAATCCGACACAATTGGTTTGGTTTGATAATTATAAAATCCAAACCAACCCGACCTATGTACACCCTTAATTAGAGCCACGTTATAGTAACACTTTTGGACATTTGCTCACGTGATTAGTGATCCAACAACCCACACATTAAAATGGAGACTCCACTAATCACCCTTTTTCATGCAAACTAATTAAGCTCTAGAAAAACCTGCCTAAAAATCTAAGTCAGATGCCATAGGCTTGAGATTAATTACTTTCAAATTTAAAACTTATGTTTGGTACGTTTGGGTTTCTAAATTAAATTCACATCTTATAGATAATGGGTTTGTTCATAAAGTGTTTTGCCACAACTATAAATAGATAGGTGCGTCGTCGTGTACTTTCACTCTTAACTTACTCTCCTGTCTCCAAATTGGTGTCTTTTTTAGCTTAATCCAAATGGATATCGTATCAAAGATTATGTTTTCCAAATATTCTCTGCTTCTTATTATTTCCTTATTTATTTTGGAGCCATTAGAAGTTGTTGGACGTTCTCATCAATTGTCCAATAACAAGAAGTCTGATTCTTCATTGGGCAGTCAGGATCTTGTCGCTGATTTGCCAGGACAACCTAGTGTAAACTTCAGACATTATGCTGGACATGTGACAGTAAATGAGAACAATGGAAGAGCACTCTTCTACTGGTTCTATGAATGCTCAATTGCACCTGAGGACAAACCTTTAGTGCTTTGGCTTAATGGAGGTAAGATAAATTAAATTAAATAAATTGATAACCTACATCATTTGCAGTCTGCTATAGTGGATAGAGTACTTAGATATATGAACTTTTGGTTTCTTTAAGATGGTTTCTCGGACATGCCAACTTTGCATGGTAACACCTAGCTACTAAAATATGTTATGGTATCTAAATATCTTAAGGATAAGTTTTACCTACTTTTGGATTTGAACCAATGAATCTCTCGATCAATCATAGGTTTAGGTTCGGTCTCAATGGGAAAATAAAATTTTATGACCTGAATCAGTTCGTTTCTTTTTTTAGCCCTGTAATTTTGGGAGATTGTATTGACTAGGCATGAGCGACCGTTTACCAAACACACAGGTCCCCGCATAGCCATAAAACCATATATTGGTTCGAGAAATGGATATTTGATGGTAACCGAATCTTTTGACCGCTCTCAACATATTCAAGCTTGGCGTACGAGATAAATAAGTTGTCTTTGACTGAAAAGAAGTTTGGAAAAGAAGAGAAGAGATTTGTTATCAATGTCTTTATACTCCGTGCCTTAGAAATTAAAGTCCACTATTCAGACAATATTTTGGAGTAGCTTTATGGATAGTCACTAAAATATTGATATCCAACAAAAACGTTCCAATATACTATATCATTTGAACCCATATATCCCATTGACATTAAGGAGATATGACTTTTTTCTTTTTCTTTTTTTCCCTTAAATTTCATATTAGTAAATTATTATATTTGGTCTTTTCTGATATGAGGTGCACGATGTTTCAGGTCCAGGATGCTCTTCAGTGGGATATGGAGCAACTCAAGAGATAGGGCCTTTTCTTGTGGACTCTGATGGTATTGGCCTAACACTTAATCCTTATTCATGGAACAAAGGTTTGATCTTTATTACTATCCTATAAACTATATTTCACATGCATGCATTTCTGCTTGAAATCATTTTCAATAATCTAAATTATAATGAAGCAGAAGCAAACTTGTTGTTCTTGGAATCTCCAATTGGTGTTGGCTTTTCATACTCAAATACAAGTGGTGATTATCATAACCTTGGAGATGATTTCACAGGTGAGATTTATATATTCATTGCCATGCCTTCCTATTAAATTACTCCTTTTCTTCAGCAATATCTGTCATCTTTCAAAATGATATCTCTACTTGTTCTGAAATATCTTGTGTGATATTGATATTTTGTCTTAATTACTAATTTTCAGTTATTTGTCATCTTCCATAAGTGTAATGCTCATTTACTTTTCCTCAAGAAAAATCTTACATGATGTTGATATTTTGTCTTATTTCTAATTTTCGTCCTTTTTCATCTAACATTTTCTGGACTATTTTACCAGCCAATGACACGTACACTTTTCTGCACAACTGGTTTCTCAAGTTCCCATCATATAGAAAACGGGCCTTTTATATTGCTGGAGAGAGTTATGCAGGTAATTTACCATAAATATATATATATACATATATATATATATATATATATATATATATATATATA
>MU718648.1:15699-34170 GCA_026770625.1 Nicotiana glauca
TTTTCATGGTTCTATTGGCAGGAAAATTTGTACCTGAGTTGGCTGAAGTCATTGTTGACAAGAACAAAGACTCTTCCCTTTTCATTGATCTAAAAGGAATCCTGGTATATATATATATATATATATATATATGGTCCTTCTACACATATTTTCAGTTGATCAATGAATTTAACTTAATAAAAATGTTGTTATATGTGCAGCTGGGTAACCCTGAAACTTGTGATGCAGAGGACTGGAAGGGTCTAGTGGATTATGCTTGGAGCCACGCTGTCATATCTGATGAAACTCACAAAACTATATCAGATTCCTGTGATTTTAACAGTGATGACACGTGGAGCAATCAGACTTGTAGTCAGGCTGTAGATGAAGTTCTCAAACAGTATAAGGAGATTGATATCTACAGCCTTTACACTTCAGTCTGCATAAGAGATACTGCTAGTTCACAACAGCAAACACAAGTTTTATTCGACAGCAAGTCCAAGATGGTAACTCAATATCTAATTGCATGAATATTGTCTATTATATACAGGATTTGACCTCTTCGTGTAAGTAAATTTTTACGCTATCAAGTCATCTAAAGATAACTACTGATCGATCGATGCATGTTTTAATTTAGATGCCAAGGATAATGGGAGGATATGACCCCTGTCTTGATGATTATACTGCCTCTTATTACAATAGACCAGATGTTCAAAAGGCTCTCCACGTTCACCATCTCAAGAACTGGAGCATCTGCAAGTAATGGAGTTTTATTTTTAATTTCTTTTTTTTTCAAAGTCTTCCTTGTCCAAACATGAATTGGAAGTCTAAAACAGAGAAACTAACAAGAAATTTTCATATTTGAATTTTCAGTATGTCGATCTTTGGTAATTGGTCAGACTCAAAGGAATCAGTTCTTCCTATATACCACAAACTCATCGATGCTGGACTTAAAATTTGGGTCTACAGGTACAATATTATTCCTTAACATAATTGTACGTAATGGGATATGACCAAGTTTGGTGCTCCTTTATGAAATCTACACGTTAGGCCATGCTTTTCTTCAACCAAAAAGTATTTTTTTTTTCAAAGTTAAAGTTAAGTTGTTTGGTGAAACTTTCAAAAACAAAAACAATGTTTTAACGTAAAAGTAAAAATAATTTTTGAAAAGCTAAATTCTTAGTGAAACACTTTTTAAAAAAATACACTGCACAAAACTTGGTCAAATATTTATTGTTGTTCAAAAGTATTTTTTAAATTGATTAGTCAAACACGAACTACTTCTCATCAAAAATATTTTTTTAGAAGTACTTTTTAATTTTTTTTATTTTTAAAATAAGCTAATTTTAAAAGCACGACCAAACATGCTACTTCCTCCGTTTCAATTTATGTGAACCCATTTGACTGAGCACAGAGTTTAAGAAAAGAGAGAAGACTTTTGATCTTGTGGTGTAAAATGGGGCACATATATTTTGTGTGGCTATAAATCATTCTGTAAAGTTAAATTGTTTCCAAATAAGGAAAGAGGTCATTATTTTTGGCACAGACTAAAAAGTAAATAGCTTCACATAAATTAAAACGGAGGGAGTATTAAGCTATAATGATGTTGCTCCATTGATCAATTTTGTTTAATTAATAATATTGTGCTCTAATACGTCATAACCTTTTTGTCGGCTCAGCGGAGACACTGATGGAAGAGTTCCTGTATTATCAACAAGATATAGCTTAAGCGCCCTAGGTTTGCCCATTACAAGAAAATGGAGACCTTGGTACCATCAGAAACAGGTAAATAAATATGGCTACCTCATGCTTTAATAATCATAAGGAATACAGAAGCGGCTGTAAACCTGACTCTATAATTTTATTCGGCTTAAATTATGAGCCCGTTTGGATTGGCTTAAAAAAGTGCTTTTTAAGTACAAGTGCTTAAAAGCAGATTTTTAAGTGCTAGAGCTTATTTTATAAATAAACAGTTACATGTTTGGATAAAAGTGCTGAAGCTTAAAAAAAGTTGTTGAAGTGTTTGGCAAACAAGTGGTGGTAAGCATTTTTTCTTATTAAAAAGATGAAAATATAAAAACTTTGGTATTATAAAAATGAAGATGAAGAGGAAAGAAGAGGGTAATTTTGGTATTATAAAAACTTATAAGCGCAAGAGAGTAATTTTATTGGTCAAACTAAAATGACTTTTAAGCCAAAATAAAAAAAGTTGGGGTTAGCCAACTTGTTGCTTTTGGCTTTTTTTAAGCAATTTTTTTTATTGTCAAACACTTCAAAAAATAAAAAAGTGGCTTTTAAGCCCATCCAAACACCCTCTATGTGTACACACAACAAAAGAAACTTAAAATATATGTATATAATCAAATGATGCTAATTCTAATTCAAAATTTTGCATTCGTATATTTTGGCTTTTGGATTAGGTTGGTGGATGGGTTCAAGAGTACAAGGGGTTGACATTTGCAACATTTAGAGGAGCAGGGCATGCCGTTCCAACTTTCAAACCTAGTGAATCACTTGCATTCTTCACTTCATTCCTTAATGGACAATCTCTTCCTTTCCAGAGAATCTAAAGGGCCTTCTTCTGACTTTATTGATGAGACTTTTGCTCTAAGGCACTATATACATCTTTTTTGTCTTTATTATATTTTACCCTTCAAAATGGGAGGGTATATATTTAAAGCTAGAGGGACTAGCACATAAGCACTATACCTACGGAGATTTGGTTTTTGAATAATGTAATGGTTCTCATAACTATATACTATGATATATAAGAGGATATATTTTATATCTTAAACTCCTTCCTTTATTTCTGTTTCACTTGGCACTACAACTTGTTCACTATCCATCCCTTGGAAAAAAGAAAAAAAGGACAAAAACCAAAATGGGGAATTTGGCAAAGTAGTCAATTGTCCTTTTGTTGTAACTCTGCACGTTTGTTTTGAGCTGAGGTTCTATCAGAAACATCTCTCTACATGCATAAGTTAGGGGTAAGACTGTATATTATCTATCCTTCTCAGACTCCACTTGCGGGATTACACTAAATATGTTATTGCTATTATTGTTGTAAAGTTGTTAGTGTAACATTTTTATTTCCATACTGAAGTAAGCTTTTAAAAAAAAAACATACACAAATGTCTCAATAAGTCTCAACTTACCAACCTCTAGTCATTATTCATAGACTTACCAAAATTAGTCAAGCACACATAAAAATTGAAAAACCAAATTAAATAAATAAAGTTCTTTCTCTCAAAGAATCAAATGCAAAAATCACCTTCCATATTTTAGGCGTGATTATTAACATTAGATGCAACACAGAAAGGAAATTTCCTGGATGAGGTAGTAAATAAGGTGATGAAATACGAAAAAAAATATACAATATTCTAAAAATCTAAACGAAAAAGGAACTTTTTCAATGAGTATAGTTGAAATTCATTGAAAACATATAGATAAGTCGATATAAAAAATTTGAGGAAGATTGGAGGTGATTTGGACTGGTTTTGTATCAAAATTCGTAATTAAATCGAGTTCAAAAAAATCAATCGAGTTGAAAACATATGTGATACATATCATTTTTTTTCATGTTCTGTTTTTACTTCGAATTTTCAATTCAAACCACCTCAACACTTTACCAAATCATCCCAAAAATCGGATTCAAACTCCTTAAACTGTATCCAATCTATTCTAATAACACCAACTAAAAAAAGAAGCAAAAATTTGACCTTCTTTGCTACAAATAGCTAATTGGCTAATAGTAGTAATATTTTATGAATTGGTCAATTTTTGTAATGAGCTACTTATAAATGAATATGACTAGTGTCGACGCCCCACTTTTTCCTCGCGGAATCGGGTATACGACATTTGGGAAGACAACTCTATTCCCATTTGGGAGTTGGATTTTGGATTTTGGAGAGTCGCCAACTAATGATTATAGTGCATTAGGACACTTTAAGAAGAATTAAAGATGAAAACCAGAGTTGGGTAAGGGCTTGAAATTATCCCGAGGGGAAGGTGTTAGGCACCCCTCAAGATCCACTAGTGTGGTTCCCGGCCATGCTACAATTGTGACTTTAAATGCAAGAAAATAAGTAAACAAGCAAGCATTGCAAATACGGAAAAACTGTTACAACTAAAAAAAAAGATTTAAAGATGCTGAAATTTAGAAGATAACAGTTTTGCAATTTAAGAAGAGATACGCAATGAGGGGAGAGATCAAATAATGATGCAAATAACTTAGGGAAATAAATAGAAACGGAAGTTTGAAAAAGGTTTTGGGCAACTTTTGAAAAATCTGAAAATAACAAACTAATAAAGAGGGAGGGGGTCCTAGGTTTATACATTACATGGATCATTCGCACAACATCGGTACCTGATTGTATGCATAGTGTTATCGTGTAATCATCATCTCCATGTCTACCCTTCCCACCCCGTTAAGGTATTAAAGCGCGGAACGGTATCGTTTACTTACCGCATGCTACTACCCGTCCCAATCCTATCAGTCCCGGGGGTATTAGGATTTCTAATCCTAAAAGGGAAAGAAAGGGATGGAGGCCTTTATGAAGCTTAAATGATAAAATTCTACTCGGCATTCAAAACAAGTAGCAAGTAATAGGGGAGAACAAACAATCATACAAGGCTCAAATTAACCCCAGAAATCAAACAATCATTTAGTTTAGCATGCCTTAACAAATACTGGTTTGGTCTTAGATTAAATTTAAGCAGCGAACAGACTGGTTCAACATATGTGTTTTAGGCAGAAAGTCTACATTAGGCAACTCTGATACAGTTGTCAGGTATTAAGGTATTCAACGCGAGTTATTTAGAAGAGTACTGATTTCAGAAGATAGGCTAATGAAGAAGAGTTTTTGAAAGAAAGAACAGACTGCGGACTTAGTTTAGAAATAAGTTTCAAAGAAAATCAGCGGACTGTCCGGTTATAAAACACAGAAATAATTGTAAAGAATTTCGGAGAAAAGACAGAACTATTTAAGGAAAAGAGTAAGCTGCAGAACTGTCTTAAAAGACGAGTTCAGGAAGACTAGAATTTAGTTGGAAAACGCTTAGGCAGAATATTAGAAAAGAAACTGTTTCAGAAAAGATGCAGAATTGAAGAACTCAACTTTTAGGACAAATGTACACTGATTCGAGAGAGTTTTATCAAAAAGATTAAATTTTTTGAAAACTTTATTGAATTAAGGCGTTAAGGACCAATTAACAGATTATTATCAGATGAATTTGATGCGAAATCCTATAGGCATGATATCTACATTTGATTTTTCAGAACATGTTAAAGAAGTTATGAAGAGATGACTGTTTTTAATTAATCCTACGGTTTGCCTAATGAATATGCATTCCCTATATATATGATATCTATACATGAATTTTCAGAAAAGCTTAGAATTCCTATAGGCAGGATCTCTACATGCGTTAGTTATAAAATATGAGCGTTAAATCCTATATACATGCTTTCTATATGATTTGCAGTATAGATGTGACGAACCGACTCATCGTCTCATGTGTTATTGCTTCGTTTCCCCCTTTTCATTCTTCTTCATGTTTCGTTATCGGTATGTGGTGTGTTAGAGTTGATTTGAATTGGTTTTGATAAGAAATGAGACACTTAGCCTCTTTAAGGAAAGCTTAAGTTGGAAAAGTCAATCGGACGTTGACTTATGAGTTAGAGGGCTCGGATGGGATTTCCGGTGATTTGGTTAGCTTCAGGAAGTAATTTGTGACTGAGAAGTTCGATCGGAATCGATTTTAGAGGTCCGTGAATTGGCGAAGTTAGTAGTTTGGCGAATTCCGGTTGTTAGGCGAGATTTTGATCCAAGGATCGGAATGGAATTCCAAGAGTTTTTTTAGCTTCATTAGGCGAGGAGGCCTGGACCCTGATTCCGCAGAAGCGAAGTGTAGCCGCAGAAGCGGAATCGCTTCTGCGATGTTGTGACCGCAGAAGCGGTTGGGTTCGAGAGTTAGGTTTCTGCAGAAGCGGAAGGAAGGGCACTGAAGAGGTCTCGCAAAAGCGGGATGGGGACCGCATAAGCGAAAATGCTGGGCTGATTATTAAATATTTCCTCCGCGAGCTAGGTATTATTTTCCACCATTGTTGAGCATCTTGAGAGGTTTTTGGAAGCAAATGAAGAGGATTCCGACTGGAGTTGAGGTAAGATTTTTGAGTTAAAAATATGATTATTATGTAAAATTAACCTAGAAATTCATGGAATTAAGCCTAAAATTTATGGACTAGGGCTTGAGTTTTTGATATTTCAAATTGGGATTTGATAGGCCATTTGAGCTCGGATTTGGGAGTTCTTGGTATGTATGAACTCGTGGCGAGACGAGGAATCCGGTAATGTGAGTTTTTTAATTTTTTAAGATGTGGGCCCGGGGCTAGGGTTTTGCTAGTTTCGAGATTTTTGTTATTTCTTGATTGTTTTCGATTGGATATTATTCCCTTAGCATATTGTGATGTATTCGCTTTGATTTTGGTTAGATACGACCCGTGTGGAGGCCGATTCGAGGGGCCAAGGCGTCGCGAGCTAGAGACTTCACCGGTTCGAGGTGAATAATACTTGTAAATGATATCCTGAGGGTTTGAAACCCCGGATTTGCACATCATAGTGCTATATTGAGGTGACTTGCACGCCGGATCTTAGCGTGGGGTAGAGAACCATTGGGGATTGTGACTTGGTCCGTCCCGGTGGTTGATTTTTACCGCGTATTTGACTGAAACTACTTGTTATCATCATAATTTGGGTTGATTGCCATGTTCGGGCTTCGTGCCAACTATGTGAATCCTTCGGGGATTGATATTACTGTTTTAGCATATCTTGCATATCATTTGGATTCAGTCCAAGGTTTTAAATACCGTTTTGCAAACTTAACCATACTTCTAAGTTTTGAAAACTCAAATGATATTTTAAATGATATTTCGGGCTGAGAACTACTGTTTTACAAATGCCCAAGGGGCTTATGTTGATTTCTGGACTGAGCATTGACCGGGTTGTGCGCCGCAGCAGTGATTTTGAAATAGTGGTAACAATGACACTGTATGATCTAATTTAAAACAGTGGCAACAATGACACTGTATGATGTGACTTGAAACAGTGGTAACAATAACACTGTATGATGTGACTTGAAACAGTAGTAACAATGACACTCTATGATATGACTTGAAACAGTGGTAACAATGACACTGTATGATGTAAATTGGTCAGGTAATAATGACTGACCGGTCAGGTAATAATGACTAACCGGTCAGGTAAAAATGACCGACCAGGAATTAATTGATGCCACGAGATGGCTTGATATTGCGCTTGGGCTGTAGGAGCCCCTCCGGAGTCTGTACACACCCCCAGTGAGCGCCGTCGACGATAAATAAATATGGATGGCTCGGGTTGCACGCCGCAGTGGGTACTGGAATGTACCATCATATGCATTACATTGCGCTCATGCATTGGTTCCTAGTTATTTTACGTGTCATGACATTCAACACTCACATTTCATTGGCATCCATGCTACTTCTTGCACTATTTACCAGATACCCTGGTGTTATTTATTGGTGGAGTGCTGTGCCCGAGGGGTTGACTTATGTGCTGACTTGAACTGTCAGATTACGCATTCATTTGCTTAACTGTTGGAAAGGATATTTTCAAAAGAGTTTTTAACTGAGCCCATATATTTTCTAAAGTATTTTCATTCTCAAAGGGTTGCACTGTTCTATACAGCATGATGGAGTGCCTTACGTGATTTCTTTCCGCTCAGTTATTATTTACTCTTACTACTCATTGAGTTGGAGTACTCACTTTACTCCCTGCACCTCGCATGCAGTTGCAGGTATTGTTCACCCGGCAGCGGGTTATTAGCTGATTGAAGGTATTACTATTGAAGCTGAGCAAGGTGACTGCCAGCGTTCGCGGCACCGGACGTTGTCTTTAGAATTCCGGAATTTATCTCTTGTATATTATTGACCCTGTAGTTGTGTCTAGGTTTTCTTTAGATGCTCGTGACTTGTAACACCCCGGTCGGGTTGTGTTGGGTTGTAAATACTGGTTATTATTATCGTTAAGTTGTACTAATCTATTTATTTATATTTAATAATTGTTAAAGAGACGATTTGGGTTAGTTGGCTGGCCTTGTCTTCACGAGAGGCGCCATCACGACCGGGTTTTGAAATTGGGTCGTGACAAGTTGGTATCAGAGCCTAGGTTAGGTCTCACGAGTCATGAGCAGGTTTAGTAGAGTCTCGCAGATCGGTACGGAGACGTCTGTATTTATCCTCAAGAGGCTGCAGAACCTTTAGGAAAACTTCACTTTCTTGGAATTCTTATCGTGCGTACTTGATTCAGCTTAAGATATAACTCTTAAAATTCCTTCCATGCGTCTTTATGCGCACATGAGCGCTCAGTAGTATATGTGCCTTGATGGCTTGTGATTCCCCTATCAAGGGGCGAGATGTGATCTCCGTGAGTTTGTGTTGGGCCAGTCTGGAGGACTTGAGGCCGGATCTTTGCCTATGGCTTGAGCACCGAGGTGCTGATTGTGTGAGCAAGTGTTTTGAACTTATATGTTCGGTAGTTTGGTATTCATGTGATGAGTATGTTAGTACTGCGAGATGTATCTATAAGACTTGGTAGTGACGAAGAAGTCTACTGGATAATAGATGAACTGTTAAGTGTTCGATTTCTATTGTGATTTGATGTAGCCCAAGTTATGGGTGCGTGAATAATATTTTCGTGTCTCCTAGTTGGGGAGGGTAGTGCATTACATGTGGCGATATGAGTTGAGACACAGGAAGACTAAATGACTGTGTAACGTATATGATGGTGGAAGGCATGCTACGATACTAAATTGAGGCGAAGCAGGTGGGTTATCTCCTATGGGGTGTTCTTGAGTGGTATGATCCTTATGTGCCCGTTAGAAGATCTCATGTGTAATTGAAAGGTACGTGTTGTAATTTGAAAATTTGGGTCTCCTAAGAGAGTGGACTCAACTGATGTGGGGATGAATGCGAGATTTGCAGGGGATTACAGTACTAGATGATCTGTGTTTTCACAAACTTGTAGATGAATTGAGTTTAATCTCAATATGGCATTGTGGTGTCATTAGAGTAAAAGTGTTATGAGTTGTTGAGTATGTCCTGATATATGGCTTCGAGCCAAGTTGGGGAGGTTGTTGTTGAATAGCTGATTGCACTGTCATGTGCTATGTTGGTTCCGTTTCGAGAAATGCTGGCGGATCAGTTCTGGTTGCAGAAATTGAGTCGAAGATGGCACGAGTGAAGCAAAATTTTGACAAAGGTTATATGGTACTTCGTAGATGTGTGGAAATAATAGGATGTCTTGAGCTGTTGTTGATAAAGAAGGCTTAGTGTAAAGAGAAGGAAGTTGTTTGTTTTATCGGAATAAGATCATGTCCTGCAGTGTCAGAGTGCTAATGAGGCACGAATGGTCATGTCCTTTTGATCAGGTAAATTGCAATTCGAATATGAAGTAGATGACTCTCGAGAATGGTTTCAATGTGTTCACGATTCTACATGTAACAATCAGGTGCCTTAAGGTCGTGTATGTGGTTAGAGAATGTGTTTCATTGGAAAAAAAATATCAAGACTTGTGGTATTTTTATGTTAATTATGGGATTCTATGCACCAGTATCGGGAAAGTAATGGTAACGAATTCAGAGTCGCAGAAAGCTCTTCGGGGTAATGTATTCTAGAATGTGGTATTTACGGGATTAGTTGAGAGATTATTCAGTGGCCTATGAGTCTTAGACAGTGTGGTCCTATGTTTGAGTCTCGTGTGGTAAGCCTGGAATGAGGCATTGTGATACTACAGCGAGGTAGAGATATCAAGTTGATGATGAATCAGAAGGGAAATTGGATAAACGAAATAGCTTGATGGTAGACCGAACCGGAATGGTAAGATATGATTAATTCTTTGTGTGTGTACGAGGCAATAAGTTCGTACAGGTATTTTGCAGCAAAGCTCTTGAGTTCTGATAGCTTGTTTAACTTGGTCTAGTTAGAAGGATTCAGTCCTGACAGTTTAGCCTGTGCAAATGGAATTGGGAGAGAATTCTTGTTCGGTTTCACCGTGGTTTGGAGATGAATATATTTTCTATGGGTATGCGAGGCATGGGATGTGTAATGATTCTTCTTCCTAATGGAATCTGCAGAAGTTCTTGATTAGATGAGTTACAGTTCAGTTCTGAAAAGAAGTTCATAAAATTCTTAGGCAATGGTTAGCCTCAGGTAATCAAGGAAATGGTACTATTGAATAGGAGTGACTTGACGAGAGTATGTGTCTCGGAAAAAGGGTAATGTGATTAGACTGATGATACTTCGAAAGTTTTGCGGCACTTTCTTGCTAAATCGACTGCTGATATTTGAGTCTGTTTGATAGCACAAGAGAATTTTAGAATATCTTTGGAATGATTGGATACTCGAGGTGTAATATGTATTCATACTGCAGAATTTGGGATCAGGTACAGTGATCTGTGTGCTATATGGAGTTGGAGACTAGGAGTTCTCAGATTCAGACTGTGTAGCGGTTGTGGATCGTATGTATTGGTACCGTTAGCGGCTATTGGGATTTGGAAGCCCGAGTGGATCTTTCTTTGCTTGATATATTAGATTCTGGGATATGATACTAGGGTGTAGACTAATTGTCTCAGTGCTGGGTTATTCTAGACTATTGTGTTATGGGTTATGTCGAAAAATGCCACAGGTTGCATGGCATAGTGCATCGGATTATGTTCTAACACGGTGGTTTGTATTCCAAAGTCCAGCTGACGGCTGGGAAGGATTGCTTTCCTTAATTGGGCCTTTGTGGCAGATATCACTGTAGAGGTTTCTACCATTGATTCAGTTCCAGTATTGAGGGACTCTTTTTCAGATGCATTTCTTGTGGCCGGGCATGTCGTCGGGCGAGGTTGTGGATTTCGGTATTGATTGGTGCCGGGCACCGTATCGTACGGCTCCGGCATGAGTTATGGTAGTGGAAGGAGCAGCTTCAGGCTTCTTGGTATTGAGTTCGTTGGCAGGCTGATGTGGCTACGTATTTGGCTTGAGTTAGCTTGGTTAGTTCCGAGCGGTATTGTTGAGGGATAGGTTGATTTGTTCATTATTGAATTTGTTAGTGATCTAGGAGATCTATGAGTTGCTTTTTGTGCTGTGAGACGTTATGATTGTTGGACATGGACACATGTGGTATGGTTCTATTGAGGATTTATAGAGAGAGTCGAGCAGAAAGAGTAATTGAGTGTTTCTCGGTAAATGGAGTATTGTTTATGACCTATCGGGTTGCGTGTCGTAGGTTATTTGTTTCACCGTGGGTGTAATTAATTGCTTTGGTTTCATACATCAAAAATTGTGCATGGCTGTTGATTTTGAGCATAGAGACTTGAGGTGTTCATGTGTAACAACGTTTGGATAGGATTGCGCATTGTGGCGAGGCCACGTGAAGATATAACCCTTCGGGGTAGTTTCGGGTATTATATATTTCTATGATGTGAGACGGGATCTCCGCTTCGTATTGTAATGGTATTGATGAACTTGAGGTACAACTCTTTCGTTTGAGTCATTTTAGGATTTGAGTATATTCAGATCGTTTCTTATTGGTGCATGTATTATGCAAGATGTGGCTTAGGCCTGTGTTGAGGTGTCATATCACCAGAGTGCTGTGTTGAATTCGAGGTGATCATTGAAGTCATTAATGAATACGAACGGATTTGATTTCAGCTTATTGGAAGGATAATATCGAGGTTCGGCTCAGAATATGCTATGGTATTAGTCTAAAAGTAATTGGCTTCATGAATGGTTGATCTGAGAAATGGTTACGATTTATTGTGTGTTTCATTTATCGTGGGCAATATATGGAAGTGTTGGAATAAGGCCTTAGTTGATAAGAGATTTTCTACCGGTATCCGGGTGTTGTGGGCAACTGATGAGAATAGAAGTTATCGTTTCGAGTGTTGAGCTATATAGTATATCATGTGATTGAGGGTTATTACAGCTGGTCCAGGCTTATTCTGAGCATAGATGTAAGGTTCTGATCTTGTGTATGATTTCGGAAAGTGTAATGTGGTTCTACGGTTTATGGTCTTGATGGATTGTGAAATTTCAGCTATATTGTTTTGTCGGACCTATATGAGATAGGGTGACGTGGGATCACCCGGGGTATATGCTTGGTAAGATCATTTAGCTATTGGGTTGCTTCTAGTACAACTCTGGGTACGCTCGAGGACGAGCGTTTGTTTAAGTTGGGGAGGATGTGATGACCCGACCCGTCATCTCATGTGCTATTGCTCTGTTTCCCCCTTTTCATGCTTCTTCATGTTTCGTTATCGGTATGTGGTGTGTTAGAGTTGATTTGGATTAGTTTTGATAAGAAATGAGACACTTAGTCTCTTTAAGGAAAACTTAAGTTGGAAAAGTCAACCGGACGTTGACTTATGAGTTAGAGGGCTCAGATGGGATTTTCGATGATTTGGTTAGCTTCGGGAAGTAATTTGTGACTAAGAAGTGCGATCGGAATCGATTTTGGAGGTCCGGTATAGAATTAGGCTTGAATTGGCGAAGTTAGTAGTTTGGCGAATTCCGGTTGTTAGGCGAGATTTTGATTCGAGGATCGGAATGGAATTCCGAGAGTTGCTGTAGCTTCGTTAGGTGATTTTGGATATGTGTGCAAAATTTCAGGTCATTCGAACGTCGTTTGGTCGGGTTTTTGATCGAATGTGTATTTCGGAAGTTTTTAAAGAACTTAGGCTTGAATCCGATGAGAATTGATGATTTTAGTGTTGGTTTGATGTATTGTGATGATTGGAACAAGTTTGGGTAATGTTTTAAGACATGTTGGTGCTTTTGGTTGAGGTCCCGGGGGCCTCGGGGTGATTCCGGATGGCTAACGGGAAGTTTTGAACTTGTGGAAAGGGAAAAATGTTGTTGCTTCTAGTATTTCCACTTCTGCGGAATCTGGACCGCAGAAGCGAGGCCGCTTAAGCGATGGAATGACCGCAGAAGCGGTGAGGAGGCCTGGGCGCCTCGTTCTGCAGAAGCGAAGTGTAGCCGCAGAAGCAGAATCGTTTCTGCGATGTTGTGACCGCAGAAGCAGTTGGGTTCGAGAGTTGGGTTTCCACAGAAGCGGAAGGAAGGGCGCTGAAGCGGTCCCACAGAAGCGGGATGGGGACCGCATAAGCAAAAATGCTGGGCTGATTATTCAATATTTCCTCCGCGAGCTAGGTATTATTTTCCACCATTGTTGAGTATCTTGAGAGCTTTTTGGAAACAAATGAAGAGGGTTTCGACTGGAGTTCATTGGAGGTAAGATTTGAGTTTAAAAAATGATTATTATGTGAAATTAACCTAGAAATTCATGGAATTAAGCCTAAAACTTATGGACTAGAGCTTGAGTTTTTGATATTTCAAATTGGGATTTGGTAGGCCATTTGAGCTCGGATTTGGGAGTTCTTGGTATGTATGAACTCGTAGCGAGACAAGGAATCCGTAATGTGAGTTTTGTAATTTTTTGAGAAGTGGGCCCGGGGCTCGAGTTTCGCTAGTTTCGAGATTTTTGTTATTTCTCGATTGTTTTCAATTGGGTATTGTTTCCTTAGCATATTATGATGTATTTACTTTGATTTTGGTTAGATACGACGCGTGTGGAGGCCGATTTGAGGGGCCAAGGCGTCGCGAGCTAGAGACTTCACCGGTTCGAGGTGAGTAATACTTGTAAATGATATCCTGAGGTTTTGAAACCACGAATTTGCACATCATAGTGCTATATTGAGGTAACTTGCACGCCGGATCTGAGCGTAGAGTAGAGTACCAGTGGGGATTGTGACTTGGTCCGTCCCGGTTATTGATTTTTACCGCGTATTTGACTGAAACTACTTGTTATCATCATAATTTGGGATGATTGCCATGTTCGGGCTTCGTGCCAACTATGTGAATCATTTGGGGATTGATATTACTGTTTTAGCATATCTTGCATATCATTTGGATTCAGTCCAAGGTTTTAAATATTGTTTTGCAAACTTAGCCATACTTCTAAGTTTTGAAAACTCAAATAATATTTCGGGCTGAGAACTACTATTTTACAAATGCCCAAGGGGCTTATGTTGATTTCTGGACTAAGCATGGATTGGGCTGTGCGCAGCAGTAGTGATTTTGAAACAATGGTATCAATGACACTCTATGATGTGACTTGAAACAGTGGTAACAATGACACTGTATGATGTGACTTGAAGCAGTGGTAACAATGACACTGTATGATGTGACTTGAAATAGTGGTAACAATGACACTGTATGATGTAAATTGGTTAGGTAATAATGACTGACCGGTCAGGTAAAAATGACTGACCAGGAATTAATTGATGCCACGAGATGGCTTGATATTGCGCTTGGGCTGTAGGAGCCCCTCCAGAGTCTGTACACACCTCCAGTGAGCGCCGTCAACGATAAATAAATATGGATGGCTCGGGCTACATGCCGCAGTGGGTACTGGAATGTACCATCATATGCATTGCATTGCGCTCATGCATTGGTTCCTGGTTGTTTTACGTGTCATGACATTCATCACTCTCATTTCATTGTCATACATGATACTTCTTGCACTGTTTACCAGATACCCTGGTGTTATTTATTGGTGGAGTGTTGTGCCCGAGGGGCTGACTTATGTGCTAACTTGCACTGTCTGATTACGCATTCATTTGCTTAGCTGTCAGAAAGGATATTTTCAAAAGAAGTTTTAACTGAGACCATATATTTTCTAAAGGATTTTCACGGTTTTACTATTTTCTCAAAGGGTTGCACTGTTCTATACAGCATGAGGGAATGCCTTATGTGATTTCTTGCCGCTCAGTTATTATTTACTTTTATTACTTATTGAGTTGGAGTACTCACTTTACTCCCTGCACCTCGCGTGCAGTTGCAGGTATTGTTCACCCGGTAGTGTCACACCTCCTTTTGGCGCGCCCCCATTCGAGGGAGTATATGAAGGAGTTTTTCCAATTTAAGTGACAATATTCGAAATGGGATTATTTTATTATTTCAGAGTCGCCACTTGGAATGAATTATGGTGACCCAAGTCACCGATTTATTCAAATCCCAAATCGAGGAAATTTCGACTTTCCAAATGAAGTCTGCGAACCAGAAATTCTAAGTAAGGAATTCTGTTGACCCGAGGGAAGGTGTTAGGCACCCTCGGATCCCGTGGTTCTAGCACGGTCGCTTAAATTATTATAGATGGCTAGAATATCTGATTTTTATACATGTTATAACCTATGTGCTTTTAATTAATTTAGAACCGCTTTTATTAAGTTAAAACTATACCTTTCGACCTTTAAACAAACGGGTCTAATTTCAACCTGGACCCGGGCCCTAACTATACATGTCTTTGTATCCTACATTGTTTCCTCTCTAAAAGTGAAAAGGAGAAGTAACATCCTATATTTTCGAGTTATTTGTAGTTTAATTGTGAACATGACTTGTTAGAGTTTGAAATGAACTAAATAGGCCTCCGTTTAACATTTATAGGCCCAGGCCCAACGTGAATGATGCAAAGCAGGGATTGGGCCATCCTATTCTGATTTGAACCCGACTACATGGCATTATCCACGTTTAAATTTGCAATAAGGCTGAAACGAGATCGATGTTGAGGGAAACTGTTTTTACGGGACTAAATGAACCAAAGAGTATAAACTACTGATTATTTAACCTTAGTACTTGATATGCATTTAAATGGGCTATAATGAAATAAACTAGCGATGACAGTACATGGATGCTACATCATTGGTTTTTCTAGCTAGCATACATGGGAATGAATTCACAAACTTAGACTACTACCGATCAAGATTTATTTATACATTTACAGACTACTCACATGATTCGAATGAAAAAATAACTAACATGTATACAACTAAATATATGAAGATGCGACTAAGTGACTTCGAGCTTTAAAGCTCCACTTTATTCATACTTCGAACTTCGGCTACATTGTATACCAGTGTAATAGATGTGTACCTGGAATTTGGAAAATTCAGAAATGAGCAAGGCAGAGATCAGTAGCAGCTTCACAACAAACAACAGACAAATACAACAGCAACAGTAGCAAATTGGAACTCCAGGAATAACTCAATCCAACAGAGGACTCAAGAACAGAACACAACAATTTCCAGAAGACCAAGACAGCAACATATCGAACCCAAATAAACTCAACAGATACCTTCAGATAACTTGAACACTCAAATATGGAAATAGAAACAGAGAAAAATTTAACTGTTTCTGATCTCGGAAGCAATGTAACAGTGTTATAGGGGGGCAGGATTGCTAGCTCAACACAACTATTGTTCTGATCTTTTTAAAAGAAGAAAAAAAAAGGGCTCATAGGAGTTCAATCCAACCTATGAACNAAGTTACAGTCATATACCTGGTATTGGAAGCAAAAGAAGAAGAAAATCAGTAGAGTAGTTAAGCAACACAGTAACAGCAACAATAACAGAACAACCCAGTAACAGAGTTTAATAAAAGCCAGCAGAATTCTATCCACCAAAAGATGAACCCAAAAAAATATCACTTGATAATTGAAATTAAAACTCTCTTTAAGAACACTCTATTTTTCGTTTTTTTTTTTAAAAATTTTTTTTTCTTGATTTTTCAAATCTCTTTTAACTCTTAACAATTCTCTTCAATCTTTTTCTCTTCTAATTCTTACTTCTTTTCTGATCTTTCTCTCTCAATTCTCTTCCAATTTTTCTTCCTTTTTTTAAATTCTCTCTCAATTTTTTTTTTCCTTCTTCTATGATTTTTTCTTCTCTCTTCTTCTCTATCTTTTCTTCTCTATTTTTTACTCCCCCCTTTCCTAAATTTTCTCTTCTATTTATAGCAAAAATTTTCGAAAATTTTTAGATTTTTTTTAATATTTTATTATTTTATTATTTTTTAATTAAAAGAAATCCCACTTACAAATTGTTTTTTATTTTTTAGAAAAAGAAAACCCACTTATATTTACTTTTATTTTTAAAATTCCAACTATAATTACTTTTAATTTTTTAATTTTCTACTTTCTTTTATTTTATTAAAGAAAAGATCACTTTCTTTTACTTTTCTTTTAAAAATTTAACTTTCTTTTATTTTTAATTTTTTTAATTTTCAGCCATTTTTAACTTTTATTTTTTAATTCCAACTTTCTTTCCTTTTTCAATTATTTAAACCAACCGAAATAAAAAAAAATATTTTTGGATTTTTTTAAATTTTTTTAAAATAATAATAATAATAATAATAATAATAGTAATAATTGACCTTTTAAAATTTATATTTTTATCTTATATATAAAAAAAATCAAACAAAAGCTAAAATCCATAGAGTGAAAAATTTAAATACGGTAAAATAATTATATGTATCCTAAGATATACATATATACACACATATATATGTATATATATGTGTATATATGCGTGTGTATATATATATATATATAAATATATATATGTTTGGGCCTAGATTTTAAATTTAGGAAGAGGCTCAATTCCGAATTTGTTTTCTCTTTTTTTTTTCTTTTTTTTTATATTACTAAAACTAAAATGCTAAGATTAAATTATAAAAACCAAAATTATCTTAAAATACTAATTAAATCCTAATGATAATTATCAACAAAATTAAACATCAATTAAAATAAAATCATACAATTTGGACATTAAATGCTAAAAATGCAAAAATACATATTTTTTGTGATTTTTTTTTTTTTGCAAAACAAACGTAATTACTCCTAAATGTAGAATTATATCCTAGATGCAAATGTGACATATTTTGTATTTTTATATTAATTTTAACAAATTAAATATGTACAGATAAATACAAATAATTATCCAAAAATATCGCAAAAAATCTAAAATTGCACACAAAGAAAAATTATTTTATTTTGAATTTTTGGGAGTATTTCTCATATAGGGCAAAAATCACGTACTCACAGCTGCCCTTCTTTGCCCGTAAACACGAAGAGTTTTCGTGCAAAGATAAGTGAGCAGATACGAGCGATTTTTTTGCCCGTTTGAGTACTCCGTGAGAAGCATTTTTTTCAAAAATTTGACCGAACCTTTGCTTCAAAAGGTTTCCTACATATCCCTGGATAAAAGGGAATCAGGTCAATGTAGTTCTGGAAGTTTCGGTAGCTGAGACTACCGTGGAACTGCGGTTTTGCTGTTACTGTTGCTGCTGTTGTGGCTACTACTTGCCGACCTCCTTGTTACACCATGCTAAAAATAAAATAAGAAGCTAGCCTAAATTATGGTCTATGAATTGTAAAATCTTATCTATATCTTCAATTTGCTCCTGTGTTGCCTTGAGCTTGTATCTTGTATTCTTCCAATGGAATTCTTGATGTTGCCTTGGCGATGTTTTTGCCATTCCTTCTGATGTTGCTTGTCTACTATAATTTGAAATATGTGTCCATTCTTCAGGTGGGCTCCTGCTTCTAACAGCAACTTTAAATTGTCTATCCT
>MU718649.1:0-13212 GCA_026770625.1 Nicotiana glauca
AAAATTTTAGAAACTGAAATTTTAAAATAGAAATATTTTTGGAAGACATCAACACACCAATAAGAGTTTAAGTAGGAGTAAAAGAGTCAAGTCTTATATATAAGAGTCCTTCATAGTCTAAAACCTTCGATTCTTTTTTGATAAATATGAGTTATTATTCGATTCTGACTATTTTTAGGATCTATGACACTGGCAAGAATGGTACTAAAAAATATAATATAATAATAAGTAGGAGATTTGAGAAACAATTAATCTTTTTTCACGTAGCGTTTTTTAATTAATTAATCTCCAATGATTATCTATATTTATCAAGAAGGTTATTTAAATTTTAAGATTATTTATATATAACCTAAATAACTCTAACATTTGACATGGTTAGTGTACACGCATCGGCGTGGGTAATAATACTAGTTCTAATATTAATTAGTAATAATTTCATTGCATATTCGAACATTAAATAATTAACTATAAATTATATTTGGACCTAGATTATATTTAATAATTCAAACATGAGTGCAATTAAAGTTTATTATTTTATACAAATAGTGTGGTGCAATTAAAATTTATTAATTTGTATGATAATGTAATAACCAAAAGATACATGTATAATTTATGTGATTAGTTAGTATTAACATAGTTTAATTGAGAATCAAAAATAAAATTACGGAACTCAAATTAATATTTGGAAATTTTATGGATTTTAAATTTCTAACAATTAAGATTTTTTAAATAATTCTAAGCAAACAAATTAAAAGACAGAAAATAAGAGTAAAGGAAAAAAAAGAATATATATATATATATTGTCACGATCTGGATTTTCCACCATCGGGAGTCGTGATGGCGCATACTGTCGGAGCTAGGCAAGCCAAATATTTAAACATATTCGGATAACAACACAACAATAATAAGATAACGAATCTTTAAATAAAGCGGAAGTCTGTTAAAATATAAATAACTGAAAACCCAAAATGCGGAAGTTTAACATTTCACTACCCAAGACTGGAGTCGATACCTCACGAACCACTAAAGAGTGCTACAAACAAGTCTGAATAAAAAATACATAATGTCTTTCTCGGTACACTGAAAACAAACTGAAAATATAGAAAGGGACTTCGGCCTGCGAACGCCAGCTAGGCTACCTCGTAAGTCCCTGGACTGAAGTCAGCTCCCGATCAGTATACTACTGCTGTGGTCCAAAAGCTGCTCTGGTACCGTGATCTGTGCAAAAAGCACAGAAGTGTAGCATCAACACAACCGACCCCATGTGATGGTAAGTGCCTGTCCTAACCCCGGCGAAGTAGTGACGAGGCTAGACAGGACTACCAAATTAACCTGTGCAGTTCAATATATATATATATGCAATAAAAGGAAAGAATACTGAAATTAAACAGTTAAAAAGGGAGGAAAACATGCTATGGGGGAGTACAATCCGGATACAAAGTCAACAACTTAAGAAAGGAACAGTGCAATAACAATATTTAACAAAAGCAAGAAAATCAACAGTTGCACCGCATCAACCTTCGTGCTTTTACTCTCAATCTCACCAAAAGCAATCAAATAAAATGCACGGCATTACCCTTCGTGCTTTTCCTCACATAACTCTCATTTCATGGCACAGAATGATCCTTCGTGCAATTATAGTCGAATCAGAGCACGGAATGTCCCTTCGTGCATAAAATCAAAATATGGCACGGAATGACCCTTCGTGCAAATATAATCAACACATGGCACGGAATGACCCTTCGTGCAAATATAATCAAAATATGGCACGGAATGACCCTTCGTGGAAATATAATCAAAACATGGCACGGAATGACCCTTCGTGCATTATCACTCTTTCTCACCCAAACAGCAATCACAACCAAACGGGCGAGGGAATAAGCAAATAATAAGAAATGTCTCGCCAAGGAAAAATACAATTAAACAGCTAAATTCCGGCAAGGGAGCAACAATAACAACTTTCACATCCCGACAAGGGAGATAATCCATATATACTCAAACCATCCCGGCAAGGGATTAATCATATCTCTTTCCATTTCTTTCATTTCTTACTCAATAGTATTTTTATCGTTCGAGCCAACGCTCCAAAGAATTCACAATTCATAACTAATCCCCATACTCTTCACTATGTAGAATTCATCAATTAGCATGGAAGATTCCCAAATAAATATCAGAATAAGTACAAACAAGGACCCACGGTCATGCTAGACACCGGTGTATAGATACTCGTCTACACGCCTATACACCGTACTCTATCATTTAGCAATTAGCAATTAATAACACTCTAATTATATTCCCTCAAGCCAAAGTTAGATCAAACACTTACCTCGGTCCAAAGAATAGCAATCAATCCTCAATTACCACCTTTCCTCTACAATCCGACTCCTAAATAATGATATCTAGGCATAATTAATTAATAGTATCAATAAAAACTCAATGGCAACATCCCATAGCCTAGATATGAATTTCCTAGCATTCTTTCAAAATTATCAAAATTCGACACCAGGCCCACATGGTCCAAACACGAGGCTCGGACCAAAACCCAATCACCCATAACCCCACGAGTTCAAATATGCAAATTTTTTTAAGATTCGACCCTAAATTGAGGTTGAATCACCCAAAATTCTCAAAATCCTAACTCTACCCAAAATCCCTAATTTCTACTTTGATTTCATGATTTAGGTCTAGGATTTCATTAATTAATGAAGAAGAGTGAAGGAATTAGGTGGGAAATCACTTACCCAAAGATTTTTGTGAAGAAGAGCTTCAAAAATCGCCCTTAGAGCTTGGAGAAGACAAGTTTCATGAAAAATGAGAATAATTCCGTAACTATTCTGTTTTGAGCTTTTAAAATTAACTGGGAAAAAATGTCCTATGCGATCGCAGAGAAGGCATTGCGATCGCATAGGGTAATGGGGAGTAAAGTATTGCGATCGCATAAGTCATTATGCGAACGCATAGAGGAAAAGCATAGGCAGTCCAGGTTTGGACTTTAACGAAGTGCGAACGCAGAGTATCAATTGCGTTCGCGTTGAAGGAGCTGGCAAACCTATGCGATCGCGGAAAAGTGTATACGATCGCATAGAACAAATGGGGGCACATGGAAGGCTACACTATGCGATCACGAAGCAACCTATGTGATCGCATAGAACTAAATACCATAACACCAGAACTGAGTTTTCTGCAATTTTCACTAAGTTCAAAACACCTCGAACCACCACTGAATTCCTCGGGGCTCCCAACCAATCACACACACTAACTCAACAATATCCTACGAACTTATCCGTGCAATCAAATCGGCAAAATAACATCAAAATCAATGAATCAAACCTCAAATTCCTCATTTTTCATTCTAACTTCATAAACTTCAAATTTTTGGGTTTTCAGTTATTTATGTTTTAACAGACTTGCACTTTATTTAAAGATTCGTTATCTTATTATTGTTCTGTAGTTATCCGAATATGTTTAAATGCTTGGCTTGCCTAACTCCGATAGTAGGCGCCATCACGACTCCCGATGGTGGGAAATCCGGGTCGTGACAAGTTGGTATCAGAGCTCTAGGTTGCATAGGTCTCGCTACTCACGGACAAACTTGGTAGAGTATGAGGGATCGGTACGGAGAGGTCTGTATTTATCCCGCAGAGGCTACAGAGTTAGAAAAGTTTCACTTTTGTTCCTTCTTGTCGTGCAATTCTGTTTCTTAAATATTGATTGTCTTTCTACTCTGTTCTTTCGCAGATGGCGAGAACATGTGCTTCCTCTTCTACCGCACAGCAGCCCGAGCCCTCAGCAGCAGCTCCTACGAGGGGCAGAGGACGAAGCCGTGCCAAAGGCCGAGGCAGGGGCAGAGCTCAGACCCGGGCAACAGTCCTAGAGGTTGAGCCTCATATTGACTATGATGATGAGGTTCCAGCCCCAGCAGCTCTGGTGGGCCCAGCTCAGGTCCCAGGAGGGGTCATGGTCACCCCAGATCTTCAGGATGCTTTAGTCAGATTGGCAGGCTTTATGGAGAGTGTCACTAGAGCGGGTTTGCTGCAAGTAGCACCAGCCACTTCTCAGGCTGGAAGAGGGGTTCAGACTCCTGCTACACGTACTGCGGAGCAGGTAGCTCCCCAGGCTCATGTCCCAGTGGTTTAGCCAGCTGTGATAGCTCAGCCAGGTATTGCAGCACAGGCTGGCCATGGAGCGGCTATGTCTTCGGATGCCTTGTGTAGACTTGATCGGTTCTCCAAGCTCTTCACCACCACATTAAGCGGTGCTTCATCAGAGGATCCACAAGATTTCTTATTCAGCTGCCATGAGATCCTTAGGACCATGGGTATTGTGGAGACCAACGGGGTCGATTTTGCCACCTTCTGGCTTGCAGGATCCGCCAAGACTTGGTGGAGGGATTATTGTTTGTCTAGACCAGCAGGGTCTCCAACATTGACATGGGATCGGTTCGCGGAGATATTTTTGGAGAAGTTTCTCCCAGTCACTCAGCAAGAGGCACTTTGCAGGCAGTTCGAGTGCCTCTAGCAGGGCTCCATGACCGTTAAACATTATGTGACTCGATTCATTAACTTGGTGCGCCATGCTATTATTATACTCCCCACAGAGCAATAGAGGGTGCAGAGGTTTATTGATGGATTGATTCAGCCGATCCGTCTCCAGATGGCTATGGGAGCTGTTAGTGAGATTTCCTGTCAGGAGGCGGCCAATGCGGCCCGCAGAGTTGAGATGGCCCTTGCACGGGGAGGTGGTCAGGTGTCGGATAAGAGGCCTCATCATTCTGGTAGGTTCAGCGGTACCTCGTATGGAGGCAAGGATTCATATGGTAGAGCTTATTCATCGAGACCCTTTCACTCAGCGCTCCCGGTTTCTCATGGTACTCCAAGCGGTGGTGGTTCTCAGCAGCATTATTCTGATCAGTAGCCCATCAGTGCACCTCCACTTTAGAGCTTCCGGGGAGGACATTCAGGTCGACAGGGCCAGCAGTCGCAGCAGCCGAGGGCTTGTTATGGTTGTGGTGACCCCGATCACATTGTCAGGTTTTGCCCTCAAGCCTCGGGCACCTCTCAGCAGCAGGGCCCTCGCCCCATGATTCAGGAATCAGGCGATCCACAGCTTGCCCAACTAGCTAGAGGCGGGGGTAGGGATCATAGAGGTGGAGGTAGAGACCGTAGAGGTGGAGCTCGAACCAGTAGAGGTAGAGGTCACCCAGTAGCCGATCATCCTAGAGACATGATTCAGGGAGGTGGGGCCCAGCCCCAGTGTTATGCTTTGCCATCCAAGCTAGAGGCTGAGTCTTCAGATGCTGTCATTACAGGTACTATTCTGGTCTGCTGATAATAGGTGAATTTAACTATAATTAGGCCCTAAACAACCACCTTCTTGTATAGTTTTGATGATAAAAATGATAACAAAATGCTCTTATTAGTGCTTTTCATGCTTTGCAGGTTATATATGACCAGAGAAGGCTATGGAGCACTTTTGGGATCAAATATGGAGAAAAAGAGGCCGATCGTAAAATTCCGTCAAGTAAACCACGCAAAACAGCTCAAATCAGAATTGAAGGAGGACTGCCGTAGTTCCACCGCGATCGCGGCAGAACCGCGATAGAATATGGTCGCGGACAACTGAAGATTTAGAGAGCATGTTTAGCCGCGGTTTGAATGCGACTGCGGCAGAACCGCGGTAGGGGCGGAAAAGTTCAGGGACTAAAGTGCAAAACACGGGATTTTTAGCCCAAAACCCTATGTTAAACACTAGACTTCGCCTAAGAGAGGCATGTATTGTATTGGAGAGTATTTTTGCAAGGAAAACAATTGTGAGAGATCACCAAAAAATATCTTTCTTCTTTTCTTTGATTTTTCTTGCAAGTTTTATGATGAATATTGTTTTAGTTTGCTTACCCATAGTTATGAGTAGCTAAATCCTTTGTCTAAGGTTTTGATGGAACCTATTGGGGGATGAACTTCATGTTTATGTGAATACAAATTGCTAGTTTCAATCGCTATTTGTTCAACTATGTGTTTGTTGTAGTTAATTGATAGGATCCTCCATTAGCTGTGCCTATTTAGTGTGCATAACTTGGGAGAGAGTGAATACTTAGGTAATTGTTGAACAACACCACTCCCAAAGTATATGAGGGATCAATAACCAAGGGTTTAAAGGCGGAATTAGGGATAACGAAGCCTTGGGTGTAATCTAAAGTGAATTGTGTTAAATAAGGCAAGCTAGTGTATCTCGGGAGAGTGCAACTAGTAAATTACTGTGATTACTCGGGGGAGATTTATGGTAAGAAGAGCGTTCGTGATTGATAGAGATGTGTTGGCAAATTTGTATGAAGCATAAACATAAGGAATTCCATCAATAGGGGAAATCATTACCTTAGCGCTTTCTCATTATTGTTTACAACTTAGCATCTTAGTTTACAGCTATTTACTTACTGTTAATCTTAGTTATTAAAAACACCCTCAACTGTGATTCTCAACGTTTGGGAAATTGATTCTAAAGAGTTTAGTAGGTCTAAAGATAGTGATTGATACGTTAATTCCCTGTGGGATTCGACTCTTGGCATAATATCCCGAATTATATTTGCAACGCCCGCTTAGTCTTTTAATAGACACAGTTGAGCGTGATCAAATTTTGGCTCTGTTGCCGGGGACTTAATGAAATTATCAATTACCATTGATAGAAATACAAAAAATTCTTAGTGTAGTCAGTTTTCTCTCTACCCAACTTTTCATTGAAATTTTGACGGTTGTTGACTTGGTTCTCAGGTGTATGCCTAGAAAGTCTACGAGGACTGGAGAACTACTTGAAGGACTCTCAGACCTCGAGAAAACATTCCGGACATTGAACCGTGCCAACAAAAGACTTCAACAATCCCAACAAACACACAAACTTGAAATTGACATGGGAGACATAAACGACCCTAACGGAAACGTCAGGAATGAGCAAGCTGGCTTAAATGCAAGAGAAATGGCACCTCCTGTGCCTGAGGGTGCACTATATGACTGGGCACAACCCACAACTGGAAATATGGCCACTGCCATTGTTGTGCCCGCAATACAAGCTGAGTCGTTCCAGATCACAAATAACATTCTGCACTTGTTGCAAAACAAGGGACTCTTTTCTGGGACACAAATAGAAGATCCTCAGCAGCACTTGAAGAACTTCCTGTCTATCTGCAAAACTCAAAGGCAGCCCAACGTGACTCCGGAAGCAATCAGGTTGTTATTGTTTCCATTTTTGGTGACAGAAGCTACTCAGGTTTGGCTAAACTCACTCCCCATAAACTCTATATAAACTTGGGATGAGTTAGTCAAGCAATTTCACAACAAGTTCCACCCGCCCAACAAAACAGCTCAACAAATTGATGAGAACGTGAGCTTTAAACAGAAACCAATGGAGACACTGCATAAGACATGGGGCAGGTTTAAAGGAATGTTGGTTATGTGTCCCCACCACGGTGTTCCAGAACAGATGTTGGGATAACGGTTTTACATGGGACTGTCAGACAACATGAAGAATATTGTAGATGCCTCTGCTAGTGGGGTATTCTTGAGCAAAACCTGGAGAGAAGGTCAGAATCTGCTTGACATGATAGCACAAAATTCGGGGTGGACGACTAGGAATGCACCTATCACTCCAGTGGTGCACTCAGTGCCTCTTGATCCCTCAAATACCATGGCTGAAAATATGGCGACCCTCCTGACACATATGAGCATACTCACCAAAAAAGTGGAGGAATCAGGGCAGAAATAGCAAGTACATATTGTAGACACTACCAACGGGAGCTTGTGCACATCTTGCATTAGCCATCCAATTGGTAATCCTTGGAACGCAGAACATGATCATCATCATCAGCACCCTGAAGACATGAACTATATGTCTAACTATGGAGGCCAGAGATAGGGCAATCAGAACTGGGGTCAGCAAAATCAGTAGCAATACAGGCCGGCGCAGCCGCAGTTTAACACAGGAAACATGGGAGGTATGAGACCCCCCCCAAAAATATGGCACCTTATCCCAGGCCACAGGGGTACAACAGTCACAATCAGCAGCAAGGGTATCCCCCACCTCAGCAGCAGTATGGTGGGAGGCAAGAATATGGGTTCACTAGACTTGAAGCAATGATGCAGCAGGTTATTGGGTCCAATGCAAAAATGAATGAAAGAGTAGATGCACATGATGAAGCAATCAAAAATATTGAAGTGCAAATGGGCCAGATTTCAATGTCTCTGAACAATCGTCCTTAGGGGACATTACCTGCAGACACCCAGATAAATCCAAAAGATCAAGGCCCAAAGCAGCTGATGCCGATAAGCCTACGTAATGGCAGGGACCTGGATGTGGAGCAAGAGAGAACTAGAGAAACTAGACAGGTCGAGACACTCATACCAATGCCCATTGAGCTGGATGAGTCAACGATACTGACAGAGGTGATAGTTCAGCCTGCTCAGGAAGAAAAGAGCATTTAGCAAGAGATTGAGAAAGCAGCTGAGCCAGTGCAGGAACCAGTAGTTGAGATAGTAGCTGAGAAAGAGCAGTCCCAAGTGATTGGGAAGAAGAGACCTCCTGCACCCTTTCACAGAGGCTGGCCAAGCATCAAAAGGAGGAGCAGTATAAAAAGTTCTTTGAAATGCTAAAACAAATCCAGGTAAACATACCATTGATTGAAGCTTTAAAGGAGATGCCTGGATATGCAAAAATGATGAAGGATTTGATGTCCCGGAAGTTTGACTTCCAAGACTTGGCCACGGTTACACTTACTCAGACCTGTAGTGCGGTGGTTTCTAGACAAATTGCAAAAAAGCTGTCTGATCTAGGGAGCTTTACAATTCCATGCACTATTGGTAATTTTGCCTTTGCTAAGGCACTATGTGATTTAGGGGACAGCATTATTCTTATGCCCCTGGCTATTTATAAGAGGTTGGGCATTGGGAGAGATAGACCCACCTCCATGTTGTTGTAGCTAGCCGACAGGACTGTGAAGCGTCCATTTGGTATCCTTGATGATGTACTTATTCAGGTGGGGAAATTTGTGCTCCCTGCAGATTTTGTGATCTTGGATTGCAAAGTGGATGAAGAGATTCCTATAATCTTAGGAAGACCATTCTTAGCCACGGGGAGAGCTCTGATTGACTGTGAGACTGGGGAGCTCAAGATGAGACTCAATGATGAGGAAATAACATTCAATGTGCAAAAGTCTATGAGGCGACCAAGCGAGTTCGCCAATTGCTCTCTTATTGATGCCGTGGATGTAATCGTAGAGTCTTATGATCAAGTGTTGACAATTAAGGACCCCCTTCTGCATGTTTGATAAACTTAGATGAAGTGAATGGTGAGGATCTAGCAAAATGGGTGTTGGCATTAGAAGGTAGAGGGTTTTGGGAGAGAAATCTAGAGTTTGAGCCCTTGCACTTAGAAAAGAGAGAAACTCCTCCAGCTAAGCTATCCATTGAAAAACCACCAAAGCTAGAGTTAAAGCCATTGCCAGCCCACCTCAGGTATGAATTTCTTGGACCTGACTCCACATTACCTGTTATTATCTCATCTAGTTTGTTAGATGTGCAGGTTCAAAAACTTTTACAGGTACTAAAGGAGTGCAAAACTGCCATTGGGTGGACCATGGCAGACATCAAGGGGATCAGCCCCGCCTACTGCATGCACAAGATTCTGCTGGAAGAGGGATACAAACCTTCTAGGGAACACCAGAGGAGGCTGAACCCCAATATGAAGGAAGTGGTGAAGAAGGAGGTAATAAAATGGTTGGATGCAGGAATTATTTTCCCAATCTCTGACAGCAGCTGGGTGAGCCCAGTTCAATGTGTTCCTAAAAAGGGTGGCATGACAGATGTGAAAAATGAAAACAATGAATTGATCTCAACAAGAACCGTCACAAGTTGGAAACTTTGTATGGACTATCGAAAGTTGAATCTAGCCACCCGGAAGGACCATTTCCCACTTCCCTTCATTGATCAAACGTTGGACAGACTGGCAGGGAGGTCACACTTCTGTTTTCTGGATGGGTACTCAGAATACAATCAGATCTTTATTGCACCGGAGGACAGGGAGAAGACCTCTTTCACATGCCCGTATGGCATTTATGCCTTTAGACGGATGCCCTTTGGCCTATGCAATGCACCTGCCACATTCCAACGGTGCATGATGGCCATATTCTCCGACTCTGATTGAGGCTCAGGGAAGTCTTCTTACCCTTCTGCTCTTTATTTTTTTATATGGGGACATGCCATAATTTTAAGTGTGGGGTGGGAGACTTGATCTGATAGTGTATCGTAGTGTATATAGACATTGAGTATGTTGTAGTATTAGATTGATATTGTTGTGTATAATTGACTGTACTCGCATTAGAAGTAACTGACTGGGCCCAACGATGGACACTTGTTGACAGGTCTCTTGAGGGTCAAAGTCAAATCTAAAAAAAATTAAAAAAATTAAAAAAATTAAAAAAAATTAAGAAAAATGAAAAACTGAAGAAAAAATGTTGAGGACTCTTCTTGAGGACGGACCACTTGGACAGTACTCTTGAGGGAAGTAGTCCATGTAGTTTCTTTATTTTATTTTATTTTTTTTCTTTTTTTAGGTAGTGTAGTAATTCTCCCTTGGTTTTTCTTTTGACCACGGTTCTTTTCCAAGGGCTTTTCTTGAACCGGGTTAGGTAGATTTTTCTTTTGTAGTTTTAGGACCTTAGGACTCTCTTGGACCAAGGTGGGTGAAGGCTAGAATGCAACCCTTAATGTTCACACCTGCAAATAACAAAAACGAACTTGAGGGTGCGACGTCTAGGCTCGTTTGTAGACTCGTAAATCTATGCCTTAATTTTGCACATCTTGTCTTGCTTGGAGGCTCGTATGAGTGTGTTGATAAACTGATTCAAAATGAGTTACATGCCAAGTGTGTGTGAGCTATTACTTGCATTCTGTGCTTGCATGCGATACCTAGAACTTGCTCTGTGTGTTTGCAAAGCGAAATAGAAGTTATTTGGTTTTAGAGATGATTGAGGCATTTCTTTGTGTAAGCCTGTATAATTGTGAATCCACCTGTATATATTGCCATAGTTAACCCCTTTGAGCCTGAAGCCTATTCTTTGATAATCCTATAATGACCAATATCCCTGTGTTTGAATAATTTGATTGTTTGAATCTGTACCTCCTCGAAGCACTTAAATTACTAAATAACATGCAAAAGTCAAAGTGTGGGGTAGTAGGGAAGCAAAAAAAAAGAAGAGAAAAAGGCCAGTTGCACCTAAAGAAAAGTGGGGGTCACCTATGAATCAAAATGTGGAAGAATGATTGGGCTGAATAGGGAAATTGAAATAAATGGAAGTTTGTATTAAAAGTGCTTAGGGAGGTTAGTCACTATATTCAAATATATCCTACCCGTCCCTTAGCCTACATTACAACAACATAAAGACCTCTTGATCTTTGACTGAATGGCTCGATTAGTAGAGTATTACACTAGGGGCAAGCTTATGTGTGTCTGTGTGGCATGCGAATGTTCTTTGCTGAGAGTGAGTGAATTCTTCCTATCTTTGGTTCCTTGTTTCTTGAATTTTATGTGTATGGAACTTCTCTCAGAATTATGATGTGAGGGCATGTGACTCGGGAAGAAAAAGTAAGTTTTCACCTCTGTTAGAGTAACTAGAGTGAGCACGAGTGTGTCATGGTGTTAGAGTCTTCATCTGAGGCGTGACTGTCGCACTACTTAGGTTGCTCTTTCATAATGGCGGGTGTGGCATAAAAATTGGGTAATGCATCGAACGGTTAGGCCTAGAAGTGTGGTTTAACTTGCTCGAGGACGAGCAAAAGTTTAAGTTTGGGGTGTTGATAATAGGTGAATTTAACTATAATTAGGCCCTAAACAACCACCTTCTTGTATAGTTTTGATGATAAAATGATAACAAAATGCTCTTATTAGTGCTTTTCATGCTTTGCAGGTTATATATGACCAGAGAAGGCTATGGAGTATTTTTGGGATCAAATATGAAGAAAAAAAGGCCGATCGTAAAATTCCGCCAAGTAAACCACGCAAAACAGCTCAAATTAGAACTGAAGGAGGACTGTCGCGGTTCCACCGCGACCGCAGAAGAACCGTGGTAGAAGATGGTCATAGACAACTGAAGATTCAGAGAGCATGTTTAGCCGCGGTTTGACCGCGACCACGGCAGAACCGCGGCAGGGGCGGAAAAGTTCAGGGACTAAAGTGCAAAACACGGGATTTTTACCCTAAAACCCTATGTTAAACACTAGACTTCGCCCAAGAGAGGCATATATTGTATTGGAGAGTATTTTTGCAAGGAAAACAATTGTGAGAGATCACCAAAAAACATCTTTCTTCTTTTCTTTGATTTTTCTTGCAAGTTTTATGATGAATATTGTTTTAGTTTGCTTACCCATAGTTATGAGTAGCTAAATCCTTTGTATAAGGTTTTGATGGAAACTATTGGGGGATGAACTTCGTGTTTATGTGAATACAAATTGCTAGTTTCAATAGCTATTTGTTCAACTATGTGTTTGTTGTAGTTAATTGACAGGATCCTCAATTAGCTGTGCCTATTTAGTGTGCATAACTTGGTAGAGAGTACATACATAGGTAATTATTGAACAACACCACTCCCAAAGTATATGAGAGATCAATAACCGAGGGTTTAAAAGCGAGATTAGGGATAACGAAGCCTTGTGTGTAATCTAAAGTGAATTGTGTTAAATAAGGCAAGCTAGTGTGTCTCGGGAGAGTGCAACTAGTAAATTACTGTGATTACTCGGGAGAAATTTACGGTAAGAAGAGCGTTCATGATTGACAGAGATGTGTTGGTAAATTTGTATGAAGCATAAACCGAAGGAATTCCATCAATAGGGGAAATCATTACCTTAGCGCTTTCTCATTATTGTTTACAACTTAGCATCTTAGTTTACAGCTATTTACTTACTGTTAATCTTAGTTATTAAAAACACCCTCAACTGTGATTCTCAACATTTGGGAAATTGATTCTAAAGAGTTTAGTAGGTCTAAAGATAGTGATTGATGCATTAATTCCCTGTGGGATTCGACTTTGGGCATAATACCCCGAATTATATTTGCAACGCCCGCTTAGTCTTTTAATAGACACAGTTGAGCGCGATCATCTGTGATAGGGATGCTTCAGTGCTATTTGACCCTGGGTCTACGTATTCATATGTGTCGTCTTATTTTGCACCCTAC
>MU718649.1:14400-26736 GCA_026770625.1 Nicotiana glauca
GTGTGTGTGTGTGTGTGTGTGTGTGTGTGTTAATTAAACGCCTACACTATATAGTATACCAATTAAACACCAAATTAAATTAATTCCCAAAGCAAATTATATAGAGTGTGCCGCCTAATTAATTACCCCACTCTTGTAAATTACATAGATTTCAGCCACACTACGCATAGACGGTACCGCCTACCTTCCCCACTCTCCTAAAGTTACAAAGAACAGGCGCCATTTTAGCTTCTTCTCTGTACCCACGATCACAATATGGCTAATCCTTTCCATTATCTTTCCCAACTGATAGATAATCTCACAGCAGTCTCTCACAAGCTATCGTTTGGAATCTTCTCAATTCCACAATTCAATATTCGGCGGGTAAGTGGTAAGTATTTTTTATCAATCGAATTTATCTAGTATATTGTAGATATGTTGAAAGCTTTTGCTCATTATAATTGGGATTTGAGGCCTAATTTGATTATTAGTATTCTTTTTGTACTACTATCTCACGATTTTTAGAAATCAATAATGCTACTGTAATCCTTTTACATTATCAGGAAAGAAAGTTTGTTTGAAAAATGACTTTAAATCGCGAGTGTATGTACAGAAGGTTAACGAGAGGTTTGTATAATCCAGAATTCATAAGGGGTGTTGAGCAATTTATTGAGTTTGCAAAGAATCATCGTGAAGGGAGGGATGGTGAGAGACTAAGGTGTCCATGTAACCGAAAAAAGTGTCAGAACAGAAATTTTGAAGATGTTCTTACTGTCCACGAACATTTATTGCGCGATGGCTTTGTACCTGGATATCATATATGGTACTTGGATGGAGAAAATGAGGTTATGAGAAATATAAATCAACATGAAGAGATGCGAAATTGGGATCAGTCTATGAATACCGAATCGGTAAATGTGGATGCAATTGATGAGCCTGGATCACCTACTTCATACCACAGAATGGTCCTTGACGCCGCTTGGCCCTCATTCGATCCGATTGATAGGGATGAATTACCGAATCCTGATGCACAGAAATTTTATGAAATGATAGATTCTGCAAATCAAGAGGTGTGGCCTGGCTGTGAAATACATTCTCAATTGTCAGCTGTTGCACGTTTATTGCACATCAAGTCTGAACACCATCTATCCGATAGATGTTTTGATGACATTTGTCAATATGTGAATGAGATGATTCCTCCAGATAACCTAATGCCAAATAATTTCTATGAAACTAAGAAGTTAATGCAGGGAATGAACATGCCAATAGAAAAAATCCACAGTTGTATAAATTCCTGTATGATTTATTGGGGAGAAGACAGTGAACTTAGCCATTGCAAGTTTTGTCACCATCCCAAGTACAAGCCTACTAGGCAAATATCGAATTCAAAGAGAAATCTTGTACCATTCAAACATATGTACTACTTTCCCCTCACTCCATGGTTACAACGGTTATATGCTTCTGACATGACTGCTGCACATATGCGATGGCATTCCGAGCATGAATTTGAGGAAGGTGTGCTGCGTCACTGTTCAGATGCGCCCGCATGGAAACACTTTGATAAGATGCATCCATTTTTTGCAGCTGAAAGTCGTAATGGTAGGTTGGGGCTATGCACAGATGGTTTTCAACCATTTGGACAAACAGGTCAACAGTATTCATCTTGGCCAATAGTTGTGACACCATACAACTTGCCGCCTTGAATGTGTATGAAAGAGTCCTATTTATTTTTGTCGGTTATAGTTCCTGGACCGAAGAACCCTAAGCAAGAGCTTGATATTTTCTTGCAGCCTTTGATTGCAGAACTAAAATATTTGTGGAGTATAGGTGTGGACACATATGATATCTCTAAGAATCAAAATTTTAACATGCGAGCTGCTTTGATGTGGACAATTAGTGATTTTCCTGCATATTCGATGTTGTCTGGATGGGGTACTGCGGGTAGGCTAGCATGTCTATATTGTATGGAGAATACAAATGCTTTTACTTTGACTAAAGGTAGCAAACATTCATGGTTTGACAATCATCGTAAGTTCCTACCACTGGATCATCCATACAGAAATAACAGAAATTCATTTAGAAAGAATAAAGTGGTCAGAACGCATCCTCCCCCGATACGGTCAGGTGATGATATATTGAAGAAGATAAATGAATTGGGGTTGAAAAAGGTGACAAAGCTTGGGGCTGATATTGTTAATGGCAAAATTAGTAAGTTTTCGGGTTGGAAGAAAAGAAGCATATTTGGGGATTTGACGTATTGGAGTACAAATCTGATCCGACACAATCTAGATGTTATACACATCGAGAAAAACTTTTTCGAGAATGTGTTCAACACAGTGCTGGACGTAGATGGTAAAACAAAAGATAATGCCAAATCTATAGAAGACTTGAAAGAGTTCCGTCGACGGCCTGAATTATATGTTGTTGGTGACGAATATCCGAAAGATTGTTATACACTAGACAAGAAGTCGAAAAAAGTGTTGTGTGAATGGGTGGAGAATCTGAAATTTCTAGATGGATATGTCTCAAATATGGGAAGGTGTGTGGACATGAAAAAACATAAATTGTTTGGTATGAAAAGCAACGATTGGCATGTATTCATGCAAAGATTGGTCCCTATTGCGTTTCATGAGCTATTACCACAAAAAGTTTGGGAACCACTTGCTGAGATGAGCCTTTTCTTTAGGGATCTCACTTCAACAACAATTCGGGAAGAGGATATGGTTAGACTTGAACAAGAAATACCTGAAATTCTTTGTAAATTGGAGCGTATATTCTCTCCCAGCTTCTTTGATTCAATGGAGCATCTCCCCATGCATCTTGCTTACGAAGCAAGGATAGCAGGTCCGGTGCAACATCGATGGATGTACCCATTTGAGAGGTAAAATTTCATCTTTCTCCTTGTATCTTTATAGTTGTTGTTTATAGCTGTATCTTTATAGTTGCTACCCTGCATAGTTGATGTTTATAGTTGTATCTTTATAGTTGTTGTTTATACTTGTATCTTTATAGTTGCTGCCCTGCATCCAAAACTGGATTAGTTACCTCAATTTGCTGTTGTCCAGATTTGATAATTGTTGTTGTTCGATCAGTAGCAGCTGGATTAGTTACCACAATCCTAATAATTTTTTGCCTTTGCACCATATTAACACCATCACCATCTGCCTTGTTTCCTAATTGTGTTGGTGCATTAGCTCGATCGACTGATCCTGCTTCAGCTGTCATAGCAGTTGCTTCTTTAGTAGAATTCAACCTGTCATAAGCTTGAACTATAGGATTAACTGCTGTAAAAATCCTCGCTAAGGCTGTTTTAGCAGGAACATCACGATTAGGTATAGGTGTACCCTTATTAATCTTTGAAGCATCTCCAACATGCAAACCTGTAACACCTTGGTTTTTCACACTCTCCATCTGCAGCTCAAGCATTTTTTCTGTTGATATTTCACCTCCTTGCTTACCATATTTTTCTGATAATTCCTTTCCTGTATGAACAACTCTTTTAGTATTTAAATACTTCCTTGCATCCCCTTGCAACTTTTCAAAATTTGTAACATCCTTAATAGGCAGAACACTGTCCAGATTTACCTCCTCTAACGTCACCGCTGTTTCAGCTTGTTTTTTCATTAATCGACACACCTTTTCGTCATGTCCTTGATGTTTGCAACAAGTGCAATACTTAGGCAGATTGTAATACACTATCTCCTGATAGTGAACGACCTGTATACCAGTAACTCGATCAACAATCTGAAGATTAACCTTTTTAGGATGTTTACCAAGAAGATCAATTACAACCTTAACTCTAGCAACACTAGTTCTAGTTTTTTCTTGTGTCGCCTTATCCATAACAAGAGCTTTACGAACAGCTGACACAATAGACATTAACGACCTCTTTCCAAAGAAATTAGGTGGCAAACCTGGTAGAGAAATCCATACAACAGCCATCGATGTCTCTTCTTTCGGATTGAATCCTAGCGTCCGTGGGAAAGTTCGAAACAAATAGTCATCGCCTTTGAATTTAAGATATCCAGTCGACCTTGACAAAAACTGAACATAATCAGTGTATAAATCAAACCTGGTCAACATGTGACAAAATTCCAATTGCCCCACGTTACAGTGTCACGTTGAATTGCGACGCAAAAATTCTTCTGATTTCTTGTTTTTCCATAAGAGAATTTCATCACTACTGCCTGATGTAGCCCTTATTCCCTTATGAAATCATTAACATCCTCCGTTGTGAATTCTATCATTGGATCTCCATGATCGAGTTTAATGGGGAACAACTCGATTTTTGACGGCATTAAAGCAGACTGTTTTGGATGAAGTTGTGTAGCATAGGATTGATTTGTATTATGTTTGAGTATTGTTTCAGTATGTTTTGGGTTACCTCTCCCATAGCCAAAGTCTGGGGAGAGATCGCAGCAGCCATGGCTGCCAAAGCTCACAAGAAAATCGCCAGAGAGAGAAGAGAGTGTAGAGAGCTTTTTTTTTCTTCTTTTTCTGCTTGTATTAGTTTACTACCCTAGGTCAAATTCATGCCTTTATTTATTTGTTTCAATTGATATGAATAGAATAAAATATTGATATGAATGACTCACAATTTGAGCTTATGTGTTATTTCCAAGATCCTTCGAAAATTGAAAAATAGTGTTCAAAATAAGGCACAAGTTGTAGGATCAATATGCAACGCGTATTTAGTTAAGGAAGCTTCATCTTTTTGTTCACACTACTTCGAACCTCATGTGTACACAAGGCAAAGGAAAGTTCCACGGAATGAGGATGGTGGTATAAGTGAAAGGTATGAACGCGATGGTAATCTTTCTATATTTACCTATCCAGGTAAAGCATTTGGGAGATGCAAACAAAGATATATGACTGAAGAAGAACTTGATGCAGCTCATATTTATATTCTATTAAATTTCCCAGAAGTACACCCATATATTGAGTAAGACTTCAAGCTTTTGTTTTCATTTGTAGATTAGCAAAATCATCAAAACCTTAATAAATATTTTATTGGATGTGATTCAAAGGATTTTTATTGACTCCCTTCGTCAAAATTTCCCACAAATTACGGAAAAGTAAGTGGATAAGAAACTTGATGAAGATTTTGCATCATGGTTTAAAAGATATGTGAGTACTTGTACAATATCCTTCCACTTATACTTACCTCACTTATGAGAAACTCTAATTATTTTTCTTTTATAGGAACGAGTCCATATAGATAATTAGTTCATCAAGGCCCTTGTAGAAGGTCCATGTCGAACATCACAACCATGGACTGGTTATATAGTCAACGACTTTAAATTTCACACTAAAAGCCGCAGTTCTTCTAGATCATCTAACAACAGCGGGGTATGTGTAAAAGGGACTAATTATAGTGCAGATGATAGTGACTACTATGGCATGCTAACTAATATCCTTGAATTGGAGTACAAGGGTAGTGAGTATATAAAGAGAACTGTTTTATTTAAGTGCGAGTGGTTTGATCCCACACCAAAGGCAGAAATGAAGATTCACCCACAATATAAACTTGTGTATATCAACCATGAAAAGAAGTTAAAGAAGTATGAACCATTTGTTTTGGCAATGCAAGCGGCTCAAGTGTATTATACAACTTATCCTAGCTTACGACGTGATAAGAGTGAGTGGCGGGCTGTGTGCAAAGTACAAGCACGGGGTTTGGTGGACATGCCTCTATCATCTTCATAGTCAACTCCGACAGATGGTGTTGAGCCATTCCAATCAGAGGAAGATGGTTTAACATTTCGTGCGGTACCTAACAATGAAATTATTCTCCTGAATGATCCAAATGGTGAATTCATAAACATAAGAGACGAGGATGATGATTTAGATGATGAGGTAGAACTTCATGTTGAATTTGGATCGGACGAAGATGAGGATGAGGATGAGGATAATGAGGATTAAGAGCTATATGATGAAAATGACAATGAATAGAGTCAAAGTGCTTCAATCTCTTCAATTATAGAGTCTGAATGAATGAAACATAGTATATAATTTATTTTTAATTTTTAGTTTTTAAGAAAAAGTTCCTGGATTTCAGATTTTATGGGTTCTTGTTTTATTTTAACTTAAGTATTTATATTTAAAAGTTCTTTCTCTTGCTTGTTTGACTGGTTACCCCCGCTCTCATTTTGTGAGTAGTACTAGTTGTATTTTGCAAGTGTAGTAAGAAATACTAATTATAAAGTAAATTTGTTCCTTTTTAGATGTTTGTCTTTTGAATCTGCCATGTCTAGATTAATACTTGTATGCCTTATTTTTTTCAGAGCATTTTGTTCTTGAAGTAATGTATCATTTAATTGCTCTTGGAATAATATATCAATTACTGTATCCAATTAGATTTGACCATGATTCATTAATTATGTTATTTGTTCATCTATATCTGACTTTGGAATCGCAGATATGGCACCTAGGGGAGGCGGAGCACGTAGATATGCTGAAAACAGGAATGCAAACACACTGAGATCTCCTGAGATGTTGAGTCTCACATTTGATCAGTCACATGAACCTCCAGTTATAGAAACACCACATTTGGATGCAACTATAAACAGATCCTTACCATCTTCTTCTTCTGATCTTGGTGCACCTGGAGATGAAATCCGATCAGCAAGTTCGTCAAACACAATTGACGGTAATCGTATCCCAGTTACAATCGTCCCTAGAGGGTAAGAGTAAAAATGTCACTTGTTTATATTTTTTTTAATTTTTGTTTCGTGCTTATCTGGTGTGTATCAGTGCATCTCAAATGCTTCTTGAAAGAATATGAAAGCCTTAAATGGAATGGAGTAACAACATAATTCCTTTCTTATTTACTTTAGCCAACTGGAGCCGGGCAATGAGGTCGCTCGGTCTATCACAAAAATCTTCAAGGAGAAACTAGATCCTGAAGGACATAATTGGAAGTCTGTTACACCAGAGACAAAAGACTTCTATTGGGAAGAGTTTAAGGTAAAGTTATAGCATTATAAGATCGATAATATTTGGATTTCCTTTATCTTTCTTGAGCCGATGATTTACTACACTCGGTATAAGTTGTTATTGTTGTTATCAATATCTTGTGTTATTTTCATTTGATCTTCTCAAACAAAAACGATTTCAGTGGGACACTGCAATTGAAGGTTCCGTAAAGGATAAGTTTATGAGCAAATGTGCATAACGATACAAGGGTATGTTATCAGAAGCAAGAAATTGTGAGAAGAAGCATAAAACTATTCCAGTATCTATTTGGGACAGCTGGAAGCCTCACTGGGAGACTGAGGCTTTTAAAGCCAAGTTCGCGCAATGCTCAAGGAATCGGCAAAGTGAGAAAGGTGGCGAAGGGTCTTGTCCCTCACGACATACAGGAGGCTCCAGAAGTCACCGAGAATATGCAAGACAACTGGTATATTTCTTTTTTATTAGCCAAATTATAATATCTCCAAAGCTAGTGATTATGTATTAATATAGTAAACGTGGTTTTCAATTCTAGGCTAAAGAACTAGGAAGACCAGCTCATCCACATGAGCTTCTGAAGAAGACCCATGTCAAGGCGAACAAGGAGTTTGTGGACCAGAAATCTAAGAGCACTTATGTAAGTTACTATAGCTTGGATGTCATTTATTGACAAGTAAAAGTAAAGCACCTATCTTGCGATTACATATCTCCTATGACCAATTTTGAATGAGTGATACCCAAAATTGGTCATACAATTTGAACTAAGAAATGTAGAAACTTGTAGCCTATAACAGTATAAACGAAACAAAATATAAACTAGCCATATGGATATAAATCGCATGAGCACCCTCTCCATATTTGATTCCTCTTCTGCCAAGAGCTGGGCAGATTCTTGTAGCTCTTAGAATAATTTTTTGACATCTTCATTATTTGGCTTGAAAGCGTAGCACAAACTTTGAGCACTAAACCAAATGAAAACAGTACATCCTTTAATTCACTGATATTCGTGCATTATTTTCTGTGATTCCTTATTAATTTGTTGAAAGTCGTCTTGAGATTCCATTGCATTCTTTTATGTCTTTTGTTAACTCCCCATATTTGATAAATATCCTTTGAATCACCTCCCACATTTGAAACTTCGAGTTGTCCAGGTCTATAGCACAATGAGTTTCCTTTATGATAATGTAGAGTACCTTCCTAGGATGTAGCGATGTCCAGTATAATGTGAATGTATCATTCCCATGAATAACATCCTGGAAAACTATACATATAGAGTACAGTGCATATGCCCTTGTGAGAGCCCTCCAAATGTAGCTCCCAAAGTCAGTTAGTAGCGTCACCAAAGAACTGGGCAGGGCTTTCCTTTGAGATGCAGTAAATGTGTTTTTCTTTATGGACCTACATCAAGAGCATAATTAGCTAAGTGATCAGCTAGTTTGTTGCCTTCGCGATATATATGCGTTATGATTTTCAACAGGTATGTTCTGCACTTTTAATTTTCATTCTTCTTCTTCTTCTTCTTCTTCTTCTTCTTCTTCTTCTTCTTCTAAACGTCCAAAAAGCGGCAAAATGCTAGCGATTTTTTTTACCTTCGGTTCTTTCTCAGAAAATTACTGCCCAGTTTTTTTAGTATTTAACAGAGAATTCCTCTTTGCAGTATTTATTTTATTTTTCTTTAAATTTCGCTTCACTTCAAAAAAGCGAGTGCTTCGTTTCTCGCTTCTCACTTATCGTAAGATGGGGGTTCTCGCTTTTCCTCGCTTCACGCTCTTCCCAACATTGAATTTGTGGGTGTTTATCAATTATTAAGCATGTGGGATATTATTCTTGAAGACAACCATATCATCCTGGAATTGATAGACTCTGTACTTTGGTAATTGGGGTTTAACATGTTAAGACGTATCGCGTTTTACTTGGATGCCAGATTCTTGCATATATCTGCAGCTTCTAAAACTCTTTATGTTTCCTAATTAGAAAAAGGAAAAGAAAAGTAATCTTTTCTGCAGGAAGAAAATACCCACTTCTAGTGCAAGCTGTTAGCCTTCAAGTAGAAACTTCATTAAGATTCATGTAGAACCTTGTTTCTACTCTTCCGAGCATATGTTGGAGTGGTCACTGTTGTAAAATGATATTTACATGGTCAATGTTGTGCAGAGTTTTCATTTAAATTCTACTTGATGGCAAACAAGTAATGCAATTTGTAGGAACACTGTTTTCTACATCAAAACAATTGTCTTTAAGGTGTTATTATTGACATTTGAGTTTTCAGTTTTATTACCTTTATGACTGTGTTCTTGATGTTTTCTATGTCAAAGTTATTATTATAGAGTTTATATCATTTTCTTTTTGTTCAGGACGCCATAATGTCTAAAATTGTATCTGCGTCTTAGCCTGAAGATGGGTCCAGTGAGCCTCCTGAAGTTGATTTCTCACAAATTTATTTGGAGGAAGTCGGTGTTAAGAAGACACGCATTTATGGCCTTGGTTCTCAAGCTCCTTTCTACGGGCATGTTGGTGCTTCCTCCAGCTCGATATCTCCACTTCAAGATCTAGACTTCAATGCTCGGGTGAGTGAATGTGTAGGACATCGTTTGCAAGAAATTAAGGAAGAGATGAAGCATGAGATGAGATCAGATATCAGAGTTCAGAGAAGAGATTAGACAAGAAATGAGAGAAGAAATGCGTGAAGAAATGAGACACGAAATGCAGCAAGAGGTGCGTGAGCAAGTTGACCAACTACTCCAAAACCGTCTGTCGGTCCTCATAGGTGGCTTACCTACACCGACTTCTCGTAGACATGACTCGTCGCCAAATGACACGAGTGGTATTTAGATTTATGTTAGCTTCTTTTATGTTAGACACGTCTTGGATTGCAACTCGTCGCCAAATGACATGAGTCATATTTAGATTTATTTTAACTTCTTTTATGTTAGACACATCTTGGATTCTGCTTTCAACTTCATGATAGATATTATTATTTATAAAGTTTTAGTATGTTTTTTATTTTGTTTACGTTTTTTGGGATCTTTCAAAGCTTTAAATTAATATTAATACAATTATTATAACCATATTTGTTAACTAATTTTAAATTTGTTTGTAAATTACCAACAATTTACTAAACAGAACTTTTCCATAGACAAAATTACCAACCGATTGCCAATGTATTTTTAAAAATATACTATCGGATTTACCAACCAAGTTGGTATCCATTAGTATAGTTGCTAACAGAATACTAATGGAAATTTGCTTGTTACTATATTTACCAACCAGTTACAAACACAATTTAAATAATCAAAAACTAATTTTACTAACTCAATTTCTATATGTTAGTAAATTTACTAACGAACTTCCAACTGAATTTTTGTTAGTAAATTTACCAACGAAAATCTTGGACTCAAGATTCAAAAATTGCCGACAAATTTATTTGGTGTTTACTAACTAATTTTTAATTGGTAATTTTACCAACAAATTTAATATGGTTGGTAAAATTTACCATCGAGCCTTTTAGCAACGGGTCAATATCCGTTGGTAATCTGTTAGTAATTCAAAATGCCAATCAATTTGATCAATTTACCAATATTTGCTTTTGTTGGTAATTGGGTTTTTTTTTGTAGTGCGATCCGGAATTCCGGGTGTATTTATTTTGAGACTTCAGTTTTTCTTTACTGTGTTAGTGAGACAACTAAAATTCTCAGACGACAGTTTGCACTTTGCACTAAGATGCCACTGCTCAGCCTAATTCCTCTAATGAAGTTGAGCATTTAAAAAGAAAGTTGTCTGCCTTGATGATCAGAGGCATTAGACTAAGCTACGGACAGTTCCATACTCAAGATAGCTTGACTAATTATTTATGAAGTTGATTGTCAAGATTTGGCCATCAAACTATAAGAAAGTTTTTTGGCTGGTTCATCTTATATCTAGAATGTAATTCATTCAAGGCTCGGAATTAGTTAGAAGAACATCTTTCTATTCATATTGATTTGATGTAATATATACTCTTCTCTTGCTCGTAAGCTTTAAAATGACTTGAAGAAGAAGCTGAAAGGAAAAATTAATAATCATCGATCACGTGCAAGTTGACAGCACATAATAATAGACTTGCAACCAGTTGAAGCATCAAGTGAACGAATGAACGTACCTCCTATTTCTTCCTTCTCGTCCTGAAAGCTGTAGTATGTAGACAGAAAAGTCGGTTGCGGGTTCGGCCAAATTCAGTAGCTTTTATTCAAACCATGTATTTGTATTAAGAAATCCAATGAATATATACATATTTTTAATTTAGAAACAAATAACTTAAAAGATTATAATATCGAACCCATAAGTTCCAATTCCTAGCTCCGCCTCTGTCTGTAAAGGTACCCAAGTCTCTAGCCTCGCAGAACTCATAACACAAGAACAACAAGCAGTATAGCAAGCAGAAGCCTGCTACCAATATAACCATATCATGACACGAAGTTTTTGACAAAACCATTGCATTGCAGTGCATCTGCTAATCGTAGAGATAGGTCGGTAGTTTTTCACGACAGATAATTGTACACTGGAAGCTCACGTACACCAATGATGCTCAAACTTTATTACTAACAAAAAGAAATTTGAGAAGGTTCCCTATTTTCTTTTTCTTTCCTGCTTTCCTAACAAAGAGATTTTGTTCTTGTATTGGTCAAAATCTGACCGCTGCGGTCGGCCTAACCAAGATCCCATTCAAGCAACGAGACAGTGGAAGATGATATGGTTTGCTCCAAACCTCGTACTCACAATACCCGCCATGAGATAGAACGATACTCAGGGAACGACAAAAGCGGACGTGATGTGAAAGTGTATTGACCCAAGAACATAGAGGATTCTATAACTATATATAGGGAGGGAATCTTCGAGTGAGGGGGGCTGCTTCTCTCTCTTCTCTGTCCTTTGTAATCTTCTTAGCAAAAGGAAGACAAAGCAATCTTCCATGGAGGATGTAAAATAGTCATCTCCATCAATTAACAAAACAAGAAATGAAAAACATCAATAAGATTGATCGCCCCTATTTCATCTTATGCATTATTTTCTGACTTGTTTATGGATCTGGAGGTTATTATGTTTGACTGAGATTTACCTCTTCATCTTTGTTAATTGATTTAATCAAAAAGGTTTTGATATCTTTTGGTCAAACAATTTGGCACTGTCTGTGGAGATTTCTTTAGCTAAGATTTTAGTTTCATCTAGATCCTTGAAAGGGATAATCACCTCTTCTCTGCCTTGCAAAAACCGACAATGGCAGGAAAAGGGGACACAAGATTAAAGGCAATAGTAGGTGTCACGAACAACCTTCTGGATTCCATCAACGAAGCCGGTAGGGAAGATAACGAAAATGCAACATTAAGCGCTACAACTTAGGGAGATACCTCAAATCCCCCCCCCCCCCCC
>MU718649.1:26815-60325 GCA_026770625.1 Nicotiana glauca
CCCAAAACCCCCCCCCCCCCCGCATGAAAGCGTGAATGCCTCACGCGAGAGGGGAACCTCGACATCCGCAGTAGAAGAAGCACCACCAATTGTGAAAAGAATGTTGGAAGAGTGGTTGACAAACACTCCGAGTAACATACTCGATGCAAACTTGTTCAAAGGGATATCGGAGACACAATACATGCAGACATCGCAACTGTCTGTGGTGAGCTAGAAACTCCACGCACAGGCAACACTCATATCGTCGTCAATACAGGTAACGATGCACTTGCAACCATCTTAAATAAAATGAAAGAAATGGAAAATGAGAACAAAACGCTCCGTGATTAGGTGAAGGAGCATCAAGAAAAGGTCGATAAAATACCAGGCGCTTCGAAGTTGCTACCACCAATTCGCCGAACAATCATACAGTGAAGCGGCAGCCCCCCATTCTATCCCAAAAACCTTCAAAATGCCACCATACTTGAAAATATATGATGGTACTATAGACCCGGAAGATCACATAATCCACTACGTCATAGCCGTAAAAGGCAACGATCTGTCGAAAGAATATGTGTCATCGGTGCTGCTGAAAAAATTTGGCGAAACCCTGAAAGGGGGAGCGTTGAAGTGGTATCCCAACTACCGGCACGATCAATATCAACGTTCGAAGAAATGGCAGACAAATTCGTCACCGCTCACACGGGAGCAAAAATGGCAGAAGCTAAGGTAAAAGACATCTTCATCGTTAGGCAGACGACGGGCGAAGGACTCAGGGACTTCCTACACAGATCCAACATGGTAAGAATGAGCCTACCAAACGTATCAGAGGGGATGACGGTAGCGGACTTCCAAAATGGGCTAAATAGAAATGGGTTGAAAGCAACCAAAAAACTGCTAAGTAGGCTCATGAAATATCCTCCTACCACTAGGGAAGAAATCCATAATGTCTGTTGTGCCGAAGTAAGGTCCGATGAGGACGACCTAAATGGTCCGATTTAACGGCTAACATCAATCCAAAACGAAACAAAGAGAGATCGCCGCAATGATGGCTGAAGGGATCAACTACCCTATTTCAGTCAAGAAAGGCACCAGCCCTATATCTTTACATCCATACCACCTCCTCCTCGACATACAGATGCCGCTCCTCGACACACCGCGCCATAACGAAACGAAAGAGGTATGCCTCCATTATTATCTGCTCATAACTTTTGTGCTTCTCCTTCAGAAATAGTGTATGCACTAGAAAAGCTCGGCACAAAGGTACAATGGCTGCAAAAGATGAAATCTGATCCCAGCACCCGGAGATCGAATATTCTATGCGAATTCCATCAGGAAAGAGGGCATAAGACCGAGGACTGCATAGGTCTGCGATAGGAAGTAGTAAGAATTCTAAACCAGGGACACTTGAAGGAACTGCTGAGCAATCGAGGACGGGTTAAATTCGCCCGTGGATGCGACCAACCTCAAGGACCCCCAAAACCACCTTCACCCGCTCGTACCATACAAATGATCATCGGCGACGGCAATGATATGGTAATCAACCATGTAAAATTCACCACTACACATAAACTCAATGGACAGTCGCTCACGAACGGTACGACGACCTCAAAGAAAGTATCATCTTCGATAAGTTGGATACCAACGGTTTGTCTTTCCCTCACTATGATGCTCTGGTTATAACTTTACGTGTTGCGGACACCGACGTAAAAAGAATAATGGTAGATGATAGAAGCGGTACGTGTATTATTACACACGAGTCCTCATACATATGAGACTCGAGGATAAAATAATACCGCGCTGCATAACGCTAACGGGTTTTAATAATGCAATGGAACGAACCTCTGGAGAGATAGTGTTGCCCGTTCTAGCCGGAGGAGTCACTCTGAAAATGATCTTTCACGTCATGAACCAAGAAATATCCTACAACTCTATCATAGGGCGCCCATGGATACACGCCATGAGAGTCGTCCCATCAAGTTTCTATCAAGTAATCAAAATTCCTACTCCATGGTGAATATTCAGCATCCGAGGCGATCCACGCACAACCCAAGAATGCTATCGAATCGCCCAAGATTGCGCACACACCCACCAACTAAGGGAGCAAGTGTGGAAGTATAGCAATCAGCCATATCGGGAGCCAAACCCGACATAAAAATAGAGGCCATCAAAGACCCAAATGTCGTAGAAGCCTGCAAGGCAACCGTAGAGGACCTCTATCCCGTTCTATTGGACAGCAATGATAGCACGAAAAAAGATTATATCTGGCACAACCTCCAAGAACCAGGTAATTTCCATGAATTTTTAACTAATAATGCCGATTTATTTTTCTTTTCCCATTCATATATGCCGGGAATCCCAAGGGACATCGCCACAAACCCTCACCCGATCAGTGAAGTAGTCGGTACTACTCGAATCAATCCTGCCTGAATCAATGTACCAAACATGCTCAGGAATTGTGCCAAAGTCTCCTGAAGGGCTGGAGTAGTAGTAACTATAGGCGTGTCAGGTGCCTGAACTCCAGCTGGATCTGCTAGTGGTACCTCGACGGCAGCTCGCGCAGGTGCTCTCGCTGCACTACGGGCGCATCCTCGCCCTCTACCCCATCCCAGGCCCTTGACGGCTACAGTAGGGGGCGCGGTTGCCTAATCATCTCGAGTAGCACGTGTCCTCGCCATCTGTGAGAGAATAGAAGGAAGAAGTTTAGAATTGTGAATGTAAAAAATCTCACACGACAGGGAAGTCAAATGAAGTGGAATTTTCCTAACAGTTACATAGTCTCTCGCAGATAAGTACGGATATCTCTGTACCGATCAGTGAGACTCTAATAAACTGGCCTGTGTTCCGTGACTCCTATGAACCTAGAGCTCTGATACCAACTTGTCACGACCCCAGTTCACCCTCCATGAACATGTCGTGATGGCACCTAGTTCCTAAAAATAGGTAAGCCTAATAATGCGGAAAAATCTATATAACTTGCACAAACATTTAATTAAATTAAGCAAAACTAGAAGAAGACAGTATATAAGTGTCACTTGGCATATACAACTCAAAAATAAAACGCTGTAGTCTACAATCTCATCCTAAAACTCGAAAACTCACGGGAACCACAGGCTAATAGAAATGTAATATACTGTTCTAACTACAGAATGCTTGAACAACTGAAAGAAAAGGGATAGATTAACTACTAAAGCAAGAACAGAATAGAGACTCCTGGTCTGCGGACGCGGCTGATATACCTCGAAGTCCCCGCTAGATCTCTCCACCTCGAGGATAGTACGCCTAAGTAGAGATGCCTGGATCAGCACATGAAAAACATACGCAGAAGGGGCATGAGTACACCATAGCGGTACTCAGTAAGTGCCAAGCCTAACCTCAATTGGGTAGAGACGAGGAAAGGTCAAGGCCCTACTGAGGTCAAACAACATAATATGAATTAACAATATGAAAACTAACAGTAATAATGAGTGCAGCAGTGGAATAAAACAAGCTAAACAAGGCAATATTAAATACATAAAGAACGGGGAAACCACGGAATAAGTACAGCTCAATACCAATGGTAACAATGAGGATCTCCCAGGATACCGTCCTGTAGCCCTTTTTTCAACTGTCCAGTGGATCTCCCGGGATATCGTCCTGTAGTCTATCATATGTGTATATCCGAAGGATCTCCCGAGATACCGTCCCCTAGTCCAACTATCAATGTGCAGGGGTATCTATCGGGAATCTAACCGCAGTCCCAAAGTAAATGGGCAGGGGGATCTATCGGGATTCTAACCCGCAGTCCCAAAGTAAATGTGCAGGAGGATCTATCGGGAATCGAACCCGCAGTCCCAAAGTAAATGTGCAGGGGGATCTATCGGGAATCAAACCCGCAGTCCTAAATTAATCAAACAAGGGGGGAGCTACCGGAATCCCACGTTCGTAGTCCCAATATAAATGCGCAATCACAACCAGAAGATACACAGAAATGAAGTACAAAAGACAAGCAATAAGTAGTACTGGCCTAGCATGCTTCACGTAGTATAGTCAAGGCAACTTAAGCAATTAGGCAAGTTAAATCAACTAAACATGCTTTCCTAATCTAGCACAGGTTATAATTGCAAGTAGAATAAAGCAAATATGAAAGGAACTCAATCTCAATATCTTAAGCAAAAATCGAATTTTCAACAATTGGCTCAAGTACGCGCTCGTCACCTCACGTACAAGGCACTCAAAATACCAAATAAAAAATCCTAAGGGGAAAGGTCCCCCACACAAGGTTAGACAAGCCACTTACCTCTATTCGGCTCCAAAATCCACTCGAAATCACACTTTTGCCACGAGTATTCGACTCCAAATGGCTCAAATCTATTCAATTCAATTACATAATGTAAATGACATCGTAAACAACTGGTTTTTCTATTAAATTCACAGCTACGGCGTGAAATTAGGTAAAATAACCAAAATGCCCTTCAGGCCAATGTCTCAGAATCGGATAATTTTTTATATTTGCAGAACTCTCGTACTCTCACGAGTCCAACCATATAAAAATCTCCCAAATCGGAGGTCAAACACCCACTCAAAACTCAATACTTTGGTCTAAGAAGTTTTCCCCAATTTTCTTTCAAAAATTCGAAATTAAAGATGAATTCGTGATTAAATTAGTGGGTTTTAAGTATAAGAGAGTAGAGAATCTTTACCTAGTGATTGTCTTCGAAAAACCTTCAAAATTTTCCCAAATCCGAGCTCTCAAACTTGTATTTTGATAAAAATGGCAAAACCCTCGTTTTTGAATGATAAGTATTGTTCAGGTCCGTAAAGCATATCGAACGCAGAAGGGATCTCGCATTCGTGAAGAAGGAAAAATAAAGGGACCAAAAATTCCCTTCGCAATCACGAAGGAAGTGACGCGAACGCGAAGGCCTGGGTTTAGTGAACTACGCGAACGCGACTGGGGTTATGCGAACGCATTGAATAAAATCAAGCCCAGCCCTCGGAGTCTAATAAAGCTATGTGACCGTGATAGCCTTGACGCGAACGCGGTTAAGGAATATGTTAAGCTTCACGAACGCGGAGCACTAATCGCAAACGCAATGAAGAAAACTTGTCCTCCTCCAGAATTAGTGTACGTGAACGCGTGGAGGAGGATGCGAACGCAAAGAGGAAGGAGACCAAAGCTACACGAACGCGAGGAGGGTACCGCGAACACGAAGAAGGATTTGGAACCTGCACAGCTGAAGGATTTTCTGCAACATTTCCAAACTCCAAAATGCTCCGTTGAGCATCTGAAATACACCCGAGGCCTCCGGGACCTCAATCAAACCTACGGACATATCCCATATCATCATTCAAACTTGTCCCAATCTTTAAACCACCTAAAATAATGCCGTAAACTAGAATTAATCAATGATTTGAGCCTAAGAACTTCAAATTCCATCAAAACATGCTTTCGATAAAAAACCTAACTAAAACACGTCCGAATAACTTTAAATTTTGCACACACATCCCAAATGACATGACGGAGCTACTGCAACTTCCGGAATTCTAATCCGACCCTCGGATCAAAAACTCACTATCGGACCGGAGACTTCAAAAATTCAAACTTCGGCATTTCAAGCCTAAATGAGCTACGGATTTCCAAAATACATTCCGAACACGCTCCCAACCCCGAAATTACTTAACGGAGCTAACGAAACTATTGGATTTCCATTTCGAGGTTGTCTTCATATTGTTCCGACTACGGACCACTTTTCAACACTTAAGCTCTCATTTAGGGACTAAGTGTCCCAAAACTCTCCGAAACCCAACACCGAACGTTCCGGCAAACCAAAATAGCAGAAATAAACTTAGGGGAAGCAGTTAATAGGGGATCGGGACGTTAATTCTTAAGACGACCGGCCGAGTCGTCAGAAAAAGCATAGATGAAAACAAGCTGGACAGCATTTCTGAAACAACTGGCCACATGCTATAGCCCCATTGCACGATTCAAACACATAATTGATTAAAAATGACATCGTTTCATGGAAAATTAAAAACATCTACTAATTATCTTTAAAACAGATGCAAAAGCACATTTTAGTGTTAAATCACATTTATGATGAAGATATAATCCTAGAATAACTCATTCACGATCATCTTATAATCTAACATCTAATACAGTCACGACTTTTGACCCAACACTACCACATGGTTTCAAAACAGAATAAAACACTTACTAGTCTAAACTCTAATTCAAAGTTTTATATTCCAAACTTTGCTTGTTATTTTAGTAAGCTCAAATCAGAAATTAATACCAAAACAAATACTAATTTCAGCTTGACTGAAATAGGTCTAAACATGTGTGAATCAATTAAACCTTTTAACACCGTGATTTTCAAAAGCCCATATACATTCAAAACATGCTTCAGTAACCTTACACCCCAAACTACTGGATTGGAATAAGTGTCAAAGTTTACATATCAAGTTTAAACTAGTAACATTGTATCTAATAACATAAAAGGAGCAAATCATACATTGAGAATGAACTAAATTAATGTAGACTTGGATGAATTCAAACTATGAAAAGATGAAAATAATCAAACACATAAGCCAAAGCTTCCAACTCAAATTACAACAGCAAATTTTTCATGAGCCATGCCACATGAGGTTCGGCAAGTACCTGGTTTACAGCAAATAAACAAAGAGAAGACTGAGGTTAAGAAGGAGCAACAGCAGTAACCCAGTAAAAATGGAACCAAACAGCAATGATTTTAGCCAAAACCAAACAACAAAACAGCTTTCAAACCATTCTTCGATTTCCAAATTAGTCAGAGATCTTTTAAAGGTTCTAAATTCAGGAGTTTGAAACCCAAACTAAAACCAAATTGAACAAAGAAATGCAGGAAATTCAGTGTTGTTCTTCAGAGTTTTTCAAACCAGCCATTTTCCTTTTCCAGTCTTTTTAGTCTGTAATTTTTTCTGACTTGTGAGTGAAGAAAGAGTGCTTTTATAGGCAAGTCTTAGGGCAGCAAGAAGGAATTCTGTATTTGCACTTTTATCCTTTTGAAATTTTTATTTTTTTTGTTTAATCCTTAGGTCAAAAATCAGTATTTCAGTTTAGTCCCAAAGACACCTTCTCAGATGCTTCCTAAATCAGTAATACATATATTCCCTAGCCTAAATTCCTAAACTACCCCTTAAATTCCTGCTATATACTTCAGAAATCTCATGGGTCAATTTGACCCAATGGTTCAGCTCAAAAACCTAGGCTTGCAAGATTGGTTTAATCCATTTTTTCTGGGCCTCTGATTAACAAAGCCCAGATTCAAATCAGAAAAACATGAATTTAAAGGGCCAGGCAGAATTTTCAGAGTTACTTTCTTTTGAAAACCAAAAAAAATAAAATAACAACAAGAACAAAGAAATTAAAATAATCATGCACTAACAGACTTTGAATTTAAACATGTAATCAGAAATAATTCAAAACGAAAAGAAAACAATAGAGAAAAATAGAAGAGATGAAAACTGGAATTTAAACGCAAAAAGAAGAAGAAAAATGAGTGAAGGAAAAAGAAAGATGAAAATACCTAAGAAACAATCGGAACAAATCTTGAAATTACCCCTCGAGCCTTCGATTTTGACTGAAATGGTCCTTAATCATGTATTCTCAAACGAAAACACACGAATAAGGTCAATTTCAATTTCAAACCTTCATTAAACTCGTCGATTTGGGATTTGGGGTATTAAGGTCCAGGTCTTTGATTTAAGATTCGACGAGTTTCGGAAGGATTCGAGGGAAAAGAGTTATGGATTGGGAAAGGGGATGATGTAAGGGTTCTATGGTATTAATTTGGGGCCGGTCAGAGGTGGCGCCGCCGGCTTGAGGCGGTGGAAAATTAAGGCGGCGCTAGGGTTATGGAAGCATCTCTGAAGATAGGGTGAAGTGGAAGAGACGAGTTAGAGAGGGGGTAGGCTTTAGGACAATTATATATTAAAATGGGGCTCAATTTTGGACCGTCCGATCAAGTGAGATTGACGGTCCTTATCAAAAATCATTGAAACAGTGTCGTTTTGGATTGCAACGGGACTGGATCGGGTAGGGGAACGGGTTTGGGTTGGTTTGGTCGGGTATTTGAGGATAAAATGATTGGGCTTGAGAGAAATTAAATGAATTGGCCCAAAATCTGATTCCCACACTTTTTGTTCCTTTTCTTTTCTTTTCAATTTCAAAATTATTTTCCTTTTTTCCATATTAAAAATAAAAACATAAATTTATTCTTAAACCAAATTATCCTTCCAAATTAAATTAATTAACTATAGTTAATAATTACCAAAACTAATTAAATAGCACATTAAAAGAAAAACTACCAAAATTCGAAGCTAAAAATTAAAAATGCAAAGATAAGTTATTTTTTTGTGATTTTCTATTTTTGTAAAATACTAATTTAATAATTAATCTAAAAATATATAATTAAATCCTAAATATAAATGCAATATATTTTTATATTTTTATGAATTAAACAAGATTAAGCATGCACACAAAAATGCAAACAATTAGAAAAATTCTACAATAATTCCTAAAATAAAAAATAATTAAAAGAAAAATCTAATTTTTGGGATTTCGTAGGAGTAATTCATGTAAGGAAAAAATTACGTACTCACATTGTTCATTGGCGAAAAATGATTTGGAGTTGATTCTGAGCTCATTATCTTTTTTTTCTAAAACAAGAAATGTGAATTCTGAGCTCATTGTCCTTTTTTGATCAGAAAATGTGAATTATGAGTTCATTGTGTAAAAAGGATACACTGTCTCCTCATTATAATGTAAATAATCACAAAAATGTAGCCCATTACGTCCGAATATCAATTCTATCTTCACAATATAAACTAGAGTAGTAACTGTTCCAACCAGTCAATCTGATATGGCTTTTACAACCATCCTTCAATATAGCTTCCTGTTTTATTTTGATCAAAACTGGATGTAAAAGCCCAAAGGATCCTAATGGTCGTGTAACCAGTCGTGAATTAATCTAATAAATGGACTTGTGGCTCTTACAACCTAAACATAAAACCCTAAAGGTTGCATATTAATTAGTATTAGAGGTAGCACTAAGTGAACATGTTGATCGGATAACTACTACAATGGCAAATATATGATTGTCCAATGAGTTCCACCTCTACAATGGGAAGTTGAGGAGACTAAAATAAAGAAGAAACTATTACAGGACAAATATAGATTAGAGAATATTCTTTATTTTGAAAGAGTAATTACGTGGAAATAACAGCTGAGATGCACGCTATTACTAAATTAATAAAAAAGATTAAAAAAAAAAAAGAAAAAAAGGGGGCAGGGCGGGGCGGGGCGGGGCAAAATTTAAAAAAATGCTAAGTAGGGCAAGACAGGGCGGGTCAAAATATTAGCAGGTCAAGGCTTGCCCCACCCCGCCCTAACCTGCCCTGCCCCATTTTACACCCATACATGCATGTCTGATTTTATACTTTAAGACTCCTATATCTGTGCTGCCACTTTATATATCCTCCAATCAAAGGTGGCAACTAAGATCATTAATTGTTGTAACAACCTCCAGAATCACTAAATAAAATAGTTATATTTCGTCTTAGGAGTGGGAAAAAATAGATGCATAAAAAATCAAGCACAAACAAACAAAATTAAGGAAACCCATGATAAATTAAGTCAAAAATTGATAAAGGACACACAAAATTCGAAATGATAGAGAGAAAATTTCCCAAAATAAGAATACATACCTCCGAATCAAATAAATGAAAGAGCTTAAGAGGAACAAAAGTTGATGCAATGTGATACGAACCAAACTTATCGAGCTAAGAACAATGAAAGGAAGAGAAACTTAAAGGGTAAAAGTAGAAGAATTATCCTTGAACAGATTCTCTAAGCTCAATGAAAGAGAAGAGAGAAGACTAGTTTTATTGATTTAATATCCAAAAGACTGAAAATTACAATAGATGAAATCAACTATATAGGGGAACATTTTTGGTGCGAAAGTTAGTTACAACTAACTTTTGGAAAACTAACCCCTTTGACTACTTCTAACGACTTCTAACTAACCAGCTTGGAATGAGCTGTTAACCACCCTATTGCTGATGTAATGACTACTCAATAGGATCGTAACAATACCCCCTTCTTCAAGAATCCTTGTCCTCAAGGATTGAACTGTGGAAACTTCAGCTTGAAAGATTGCAATTCTTCCCAAGTGTTTTCCTCAGGTGGTGCATTCATCTACTTAACCAGTATCTGTGTAATTGCTTTCCCATTCTTCTGAGCAAGTCTCCTATCCATAATAGCTTCAGGCTCTAATGGAACATGACCATAATCGGAGTGCAACACTGGTAATGCTGCAGATGCAGTATGATTGCCTAACTTCTTCTTCAACAAGAAAATATGGAAAGTGGGATGAATTTTAGAGTGAGGAGGCAGGTCTAGAGTATAAGTAACAGGTCCTACCCTAGATAGAATTTGGAATGGACCAAAATATTCGGTAGATAACTTCTGATAAGCATGATCTTTCAGAGAAAGCTGCCTATATGGTTGAAGTTTGATAAAAACCCAATCAACTACTTTATAGGACCTTTCTGTTATGTTTTTGTCTGCCTATACCTTCATTCTATGTTGAGCCTTCTCTAGTTGTTGCTTAAGAGCCCTGAAGGTGGCTTACCTGACCTGTAAACCTTTTTCAACTACCTCTAATTAAGAGTCAAGGGGCATATATGGAAGAAGTAGAGGAGGTTTCTGGCCATAGACTGCTTCATAAAGGGTCATGTTTGTGGCTAAGTGATAGGTGGTATTATACCATCATTCAGCTAGGAGTAACCACAATGGCCAATCCTTAGGTCTTTCAAATGTCACGTATCTCAAATAGCACTCCACACACCTATTAACAACTTCAGTCTGTCCATCTATTTGAGGATGATAGGCAGATGAAGTCAAAAGTGAAACCTTCTATAATCTAAATAGCTCCTGCCAAAATTTGCTGGTGAAAACCTTATCTCTATCTGAAATTATGGTTTTGGGCATCCCATGTATTTTAAATACCCCATCCATGAAGATATGAGCTACTTCTAAGGCTGAGTAGGGGTGTTTTAAAGCCATAAAATGAGCAGCTTTGCTCAGTCTGTCTACCACCACAAAGATAACCTCTTTGCATGAAGCTTTAGGTAAACCTTCTATAAAATCCATAGAGATATCCCGCCATACCTTTTCTAGAATTGGCAAAGGTTGGAGTAGGCCAGGGTATGCCACATTCTCACCCTTGCACCTTTGACAAGTGTCACACTTCCTTATATGCTTGTAAATATCTTGGTTCAGTTTTTCCAATAAAAATCTTGTTTAATTCTCTTGTAAGTAGCAGTGATCCCAGAGTGACCTCCCATAGAACTGTTATGATAGAAATTCAGTAGTTTTTTCCTCAATGACTGGTCAGCCCTTACCATCATTTTTCCTTTTCTACTTAGTATGCCTCTAGTGAAAGAGTAGTATGGTTTATGATTAGTGGAAAACTGAATACTCTGAATCAGCTTTTGCAAGTGTGGATCTTGATCCCAACTAAGCTTAACAGACTCCAATAATTGAGAAGAGACCCCAGAAATACTAAATAGTTGGATATCTTCCTCCTTCCTTGAAAGTGCATCTGCTCCCACATTTTCATTTCCTTTCTTGTAGGATATAGTGTTATCATATCCTAGCAGTTTCACTAACCATTTCTATTTACTAGGAGTAGTGATCCTTTGCTCTAAAAGATACTTGAGACTGTGGTGATCGGTCTTATCACAAAATGCCTGCTTAACAGATATGGTCTCCACTTTTGAACTGCAAACACCAAAGCCAGCAATTCTCTTTTATAAACAGAAAGAACCTTGTTTTTTCTCTAATAGTCCTTTACTGAAAAAGGCTATTGGCTTGTTATCTTGTATCAGCATTGCCCCAATACCTGCCCCTGAAGTATCAGTTTCTACCACAAATTCCTTAGAGAAATCAAGTAATGTCAAAACATGAGCAGAAGTAGTGGCTTTCTCCAGTGATTCAAAAGCTTTAGTAGCTAATGAATTCCATACAAAACCTCCCTTTTTAAGTAAATCATGTAAAGGTCTGGCAATCAACCTATAATCCTTAATAACCCTCTTGTAATATCTTGTTAATCCAAGGAAACCCCTCAGTCCTTTTAGTGTGTTTGGATGAGACCAACTCAATACTGCTGACACTTTTTGTTGGTCCATAGCTACCCCTTCTTGACTGATAACATGGCCTAAATAGTCTATCTGTGTAACTCCAAAAGCACACTTGCTACAACACATGAGTTCGTCATAGCTGAAAAGCCTCCTCCAAGTGAATCATATGGTCTGACCAATTTGAGCTATAAATGAGGATGTCATCAAAGAAAACTAGAATGAATTTTCTAAGATAACTATGGAAAACCTGGTTCATAAAGCTCTAAAAAGTGGATGGAGCATTAGTCAAACCAAAAGGCATTACCATGAATTCATAATGCCCATGGTGAGTGCCACGACCCCAGTTCGCCCTTCGTGAACATGTCGTGATGGCACCTAGTCCCTATAACTAGGTAAGCCTAACAATGCGAAAAATAACATAGCTTGCAGAATAATTAATTAAAAACTGAACAACTAAAAGAAAACTGTATATAAATGCCGCTCAGCATATACAACTCAATAATGCGGAAGTCTACAATATCACCCCAAAACCCAAAAACTCAGGGGAACACAGGCTAATAGAAAGTAAATACATAGCTCTAACTCCAGAACGTCTAAAACGAACAGTACGAAAGGGAAAAGCTAACTGCTAAAGCTAGAATAAGAAAGAGACTCCAAGTTTGCAGACACGGCAGATGTACCTCGAAATCTCTGCAAGATCTCTCTGCCTCGAGGATGATACGCCTAGGTAGAGCTACCTGGATCTGCACAAGAAAAACATGCGCAGAAAGGGCATGAGTACACCACAGCAGTACTCAGTAAGTGCCAAGCCTAACCTCGGTTGGGTAGTGACGATGAAGGTCAGGGCCCTACTGAGATAAAACAATATAAATGATAGGATAAGAAAAATAGTATAGATAAAGTCTACAACGAGGATCAAAACAGGATAAATAAGGAATACAGTAATAGAAAGCAGAAACAAGGCAATACAAGGAAATGTTGCTCGCAACAGGAATGATAACCGGGGATCTCTTGGTATCCTCACCGTATAACCGAGGGATATCTTAGTATCCTCAATAGAAATTCGGAGATCTCTTTGTATCCTCAATAGCTATATATATACATGTGCCATGGATCTCTTTGTATCCCGCACTCTCAATCCAGAACATATCACGTACAGGGGATCTCCCGGGATGCTGTCCCGTAGTCCCAAATTTAAAACATACAATATCAGCTCAAACAAACAAGAAAAATACTAAACTCAGAACAAGTAATAGTAAATTCTAGCCTAACATGCTTCACGGAGTACCAACAAGTGAGTTTAAAAAAATAGGCAAGTAAGTCAACTAAACATGCTTCTCTAAGCTAACACAGGAAGAGCTTACAATTAGGATAAACAGATAAGAAGGAAAAAACTCAATTGAAATACTTCAAGTAAAAATGGATTCTTCGAAAATTAGCTCAAGTACGTGCTCGTCACCTCACGTACAAGGCATTCAAATATCAAATATCATGTCCTAAGGGGGAAAGGTCCCCCACACAAGGTTAGACAAGCCACTTACCTCGAACCGACATAAAAATTAACTAGAAACCATGCCTTTGCCACGAGTATCCGACTCAAAATGGCCCAAATCTATTCAATTCAATTACATATCGTAAATAACATCTCAACCAACTGATTATACTATTTAATTTAAAGCTAAGGCATGAAATTAGATAAAATGACCAAAATATCCCACAGGCCACCGTCTCGGAAGCAGATAAAATTAACATTTTCATAACCCTCGTACGCTCACGAGTCTATACATAATAAGAACACTGAAATCGGAGTCCAAATGACCTCTCAAATCCTCAATCAAAGGTCCAAGAACTTTTCCCACAATTTCTACCAAAATTTTGAAATTAAATGGTGAAATTAACTAAAGATTGTTGGAATATAACCAGAAAGGGTAAAAGAAACGTTACTCAATGATATCCTCTTCAAAACCCTCTCAAAATCACCCTCTCCCGAGCTCCAATTTGATTTTTCCAACTATTGAAACTAAACCCTCGAATTTCATATTTCACACCAGTGGTTTCCGCTTCTGCGGTCAAGGGACCTCATCAACGGTCCCGCTTCTGCGGACCATGTGCTGCTTCTGCGATTTTCCCTTAAGTTGTCAGGTTCCACTTATGCATTCTCACACCGCTCCTACATTCCACTTCTGTGGTTCCGCTTCTGCGGGATATATGTTGCTTCTGCGGTTTCATTAAAGAGCCAAATCTCCGCTTCTGTGGTCCTAATCTCGCAGATGCGGACCCTCTTATGTGGAATTCCCACCGCATCTGCGGAAACTGAAGACCCTGACCGTATCCACTTCTGTGGTTCTCCACACCGCATCTGCGGTGCCCAAGCCGCATATGCGAAAAGACCAGAAGCAGAAAAAAAAATCGGATCTCCTAACTTCCAAAATCCTTCCGTCAACCATCCGAAATCATCCCGAATCCCCCGGGACCTCAACCAAAAGCACCAACAACACCTAATATCCTATTCAAACTTGTACCAACCCTTAAACCACCTAAAACAACATCGAAAACTCGATTAAATCAAGGATTTGAGCCTAAGAACTTCAAATTCTATTAAAACACGCTTTCGATCAAAAACCTAACCAAACCTCATCCGAATGACCTGAAATTTTACACACACATTCCAAATGACAAGATGGTGCTACTGCAACTTCCAGAATTCCATTCCGACCCTCGGATCAAGATCTCACTATCGGGCGTCGGCATTTCAAGCCTAAATCAGCTACGGACCTCCAAAACACATTCCGAACATGCTCCCAACCCCGAAATCACCTAATGGAGCTAACGGAACTATCGGATTTTCATTCCAAGGCCGTCTTCACACCGTCCGACTACATACAACTTTCCAACACTTAAGCTCTCATTTATGGACTAAGTGTCCCAAAACTCTCCGAAACTCAAAATCGAACATCCCGGCAATTCAAATTAGCATAAATAGATTTAGGGAAAGCAGTTAATAGGGGATCAGGGCGTTAATTCTTAAGACGATCGGCCGGGTCGTCACATCCTCCTACACTTAAATATTCGTTCATCCTCGAACAAGCATAAAGGCATACCTGAAGTAGTGAAAAGATGAGGGTACTGGCTGCGCATATCCTGCTCGGTCTCCCAAGTCGCCTCCTCGGTCGGCTGACCTCGCCACTAAACCTTTACTGAAGCAATGTTCTTTGACCTCAACTTTCAGATCTGCCTATCCAATATAGCCACTGGCTCCTCAACATAGGATAGGTCCTTGTCCAATTGGACTGAACTGAAATCCAACACGTGCGACAGGTCACCGTGATATCTCTGGAGCATCGAAACATGAAATAAGGGGTGAACCCTGGCCAAACTGGGAGGCAAGACGAGCTCATAAGCAACCTCCCCAACTCGTCTCAAAATCTCAAAAGGGCCAATGAACCTCGGACTCAACTTCCTTTTTTCCCAAACCTCATGACGCCCTTCAAAGGCAAAACCCGAAGCAGAACCCGCTCTCCGACCATATATGAAACATCACGAACCTTCTTGTCCGCGAAGCTCTTCTGTCTGGACTGGGGTGTACGGAGTCTATCCTGAATCACCTTAACCTTCTCCAATGCATCCTGAACCAACTCTGTGCCCAATAGCCTGGTCTCACCCGGCTCAAACCAGCCCACCGGAGATCTACACCTCCTACCATATAAAGCCTCATACGGCGCCATCTGAATGCTGGACTGATAACTGTTGTTGTAAGCAAACTCTGCCAATGGCAAGAATTAATCCCAAGACCCTCCAAACTCAATCACACATGCACGAAGCATATCCTCGAGAATATAAATAGTGCGCTCGGACTGTCCGTCTGGCTGGGGGTAAATGTTGTGCTCAACTCCACCCGAGTACCTAGCTCCTGCTGCACGGCTCTCCAGAACCGCGATGTAAACTGAGTACCTCTGTCTGAAATAATAGAAACTGGAATACCATGTAGACAGACGACCTCCCGGATATAAATCTCCACCAACCGCTCCGATGAATAAGTGGTACACACAGGAATAAAGTGAGCAGACTTGGTCAGCCGATCCATAATAACCCAAATGGCATCAAACTTCTTCAAGGTCCGTGGGAGTCCAGATACAACGTCCATGGTGATGCGCTCCCTTTTCCACTCCGGAATCTTTATCTGCTGAAGCAACCTACCCAGTCGTTGGTGCTCATACTTTACCTGCTGGAAGTTGAGGCATCTAGACACATAACCAACTATATCTTTCTTCATTCGCCTACACCTTAGTGCTGCCTCAAATCCCGATACATCTTCGCGGCACCCGGATGGATGGAATACCATGAACTATAGGCCTCTGCTAAAATCAACTCTCGAAGATTATCAACATTGGTCACACAAATCCAGCCCTGCATCCTCAATACCCCGTCACCTCCGATGGTCACATCTCTGGCATCACCATGCTGAACCTTGTCCTTAAGGACAAGCAAATGAGAGTCATCATACTGGCGCTCCCTAATACGATCAAATAAGGAAGACCGGGAAACCACACAAGCTAAAACCCGACTGGGCTCTGAAAGATCCAATCACACAAACTGGCTGGCTAAGGCTTGAACATCCATCGCCATAGGCCTCTCTAATGTTGGTAAATATGCCAAACTCCACAAACTCTCCGCCCGGTGACTCAAGGCATCCGCCACCATATTGGCCTTGCCCGGGTGATACAGAATAGTAATATCATAATCCTTCAGCAACTCTAACCACCTCCTCTGATGCATATTTAGATCCTTTTGCTTGAACAAGTGTTGCAAACTCTGATGGTCAGTATAGATCTCACAAGGCACACTGTACAAATAATGACGCCAGATCTTCAAGGCATGAAAAATAGCAGCTAGCTCAAGGTCGTGGACAGGGTAATTCTTCTTATGTATCTTCAACTGTCTGGATGCGTAGGCAATCATCCTACCATCCTGCATCAATACCGCTCCAAGGCGAACTCTCGAGGTGTCACAATAGACAGTATAAGACCCCAAACTGATAAGCAACATCAAAATTGGGGCTGTAGTCAAAGTTGTCTTGAGCTTCTGAAAGCTCGCCTCACACTCCTCTATCCACTGAAATGGGGCACCCTTCTGGGTCAATCTAGTCATAGGGGTCGTAATCGATGAAAATCCCTCCACAAAACGATGGTAGTAGCCCGTCAAGCCAAGGAAACTGCAAATCTGTCTAGCTGAAGAGGGCCTACGCCAACTCTGCACGCCCTCTATCTTCCTCGGATCCACCCAGATGCCCTCACTCGATACCACGTGGCCTAAGAATGCCAACAAACTCAACCAAAACTCACATTTCAAGAACTTTGCATATAACTTCTCCTCTCTTAGGGTCTGAAGCACTGTACTCAGGTGCTGCTCATGATCTTCCCGACTCCGGGAGTATACAAGAATATTATCTATGAAAACAATAACGAACGAGTCGATCTATGGCATGAAGACACTGTGCATCAAATGCATGAAAGCTGCTGGGGCATTGGTCAGCACAAATGACATAACAAGGAACTCGTAATGGCCATACCGAGTCCTAAAGGCAGTCTTCGGGATATCTGGCTCCCAAATCTTCAACCGATGGTAACCTGAGCGCTAGTCAATCTTAGCAAACACATGTGCGCCCTGAAGCTGGTCAAACAAATCCTCAATACGAGGCAAAGGATAATGGCGCTTCACTGTAACCTTGTTCAACTGGTGATAATCAATACACATACGCATGGAACCATCATTTTTCTTCACAAAAAAGACAGGAGCACCCCACGGTGAAACACTAGGGTGAAGAAAACCCTTATCAAGCAATTCCTTCAACTGATCCTTCAACTCAGGAGGAGCCATACGGTACGGAGGGATGGAAATGGGCTGAGTTCCCGGCAACAGATCAATGCCAAAATCAATGTCTCTATCGAGCAGCATGCCTAAAAGAACAGCTGGAAACACATCTTGGGACTGAATCAACAGAAGGGTTATCAACACTGACATCTCTCACACAATCTAAATACACGGCACACCCCTTCTCAACCATGCACTGAGCTTTAAGGAAAGAGATAACTCTACTGGGAGTGTGATCTAAAGTACCACTCCACTAAATACGCGAAATACCTGGCATAGCTAGCGTCACGGTCTTGGCGTGACAATAAAGAATAGCAAAATAGGGCAACAACCAGTCCATGCCCAAGATAATATCAAAGTAAACCATACCGAGTAACAATAAATTTGCTCTAGTCTCAAAACTATGAATAGTAACCAGACATGACCGATAAACGCGGTCCACAACAAGAGAATCCCCCACAGGAGTAGAAATATAAATAGGGGCACTCAAAGAATCCTAAGGTACACCCAAATACGGAGCAAAGTAAGAAGACACATAAGAGTAAGTAGAGCCCGGATCAAATAGAACTGATGCCTCTCTATGACAAACCAGTATAATACCTGTAATAATGGAGTCAGAGGCAACAGCCTCGGTACGAGCAGTAATAGCATAATATCTGGCCCGACTCCTCTCTCGAGGGCGGCCTCTATCTCCCCGACCTCCGCCCCTAGCCGGCTGGGCAGATGGGGTAGCAACTAGAGCTGTGATCATGGCCTGAGAACTCTGCTGAGCATGCTGGGGCTGAGAAGTCTTTGGGGGTGCACTCCTCCCAAGTCTAGGGCAATCCCTTACCATATGGCGGGTGTCACCACACTTAAAACAAGCTCTGGAAGGGTGTGGTGGTTGTGACTTGCTCGGGCCAGATCTACTAGACTGACCTCTGAAAGCACCCCGCGCAGGAGGCGCGCTAGAAACTGGAGGTGCATAGTAAGGCTCCTGAGGTATAGGCAGAGCTGGAGCACTGTTGGCTGCTGGAAGAGCTGAATGAACGGGGAAACCCACATAACCCCTACCATGAAGACCTGCTACTGGGGTACGGGCACTAGAGTAGTGACTCGACTCTCAAGACCCCTTGGCCTCCCTCTCCACTTGCTCCCTGGCGAGTATACCCTCGATCCTCCTAGCAATGTTCACTACCTGCTGATAAGGGATGTCCATCTCCAACTCTCGATCCATGCTAGATCTGATGGGTGGGGTAAGACCCTCAATAAACCTCTGAACTCTCTCACGGACTGTAGCAACCAAGGTCGGTGCATGCCTGGCCAACCTAGTATAGCGGATAGCATACTCCAAAATGGTCATAGTACCCTGGCGCAAATGCTCAAACTTTGCGCGCCATGCGTCCCTGAGACTCTGAGGGACAAATTCTCTCATGAACATATATGAGAACTGGGTCCAGGTCAGTGAGGCAGCCTCAGCTGGACTGTCTATCTCATAAGTGCGTCACCAATCATAGGCGGCTCCTTGAAGCTGGAAGGCAGTGAAGGAAACCCCGCTGGACTCTACTATGCCCATAGTGCAAAGAATACGGTGACACTCCTCTAGAAATCCCAAAGCATCGCCTGATGCTAATCTACTGAATACAGGAGGCGTGTACTTCTTGAACATCTCAAGCCTCAACTGATCATCCTCAGAAGTCGCTGACCTATCCTCAGGTTGAACGGGCACTGCAAGCGGTGCGGGAATAATCACGGGAACCTACTCAACATGTACTCGCTGCTCAGGAGTGCGGACGGCAGAAGTCTGTGCTCCTCCGCCGGCTTGAGATATGGCTGCAGCAAGGGGAAGCAAACCTGCTGAGCCAAGGTAGTGTACATACTCATGAACTGAGCCAAAGTCTCCTGAAGAGTTGGAGTAGTAGTGGCAGTGGTAGGCGTGCAAGGTGCCTGGGCTCCGGCTGGATCTGCTGGTGGTGCCTCAACGGCAGCTTGTGCAGGTGCTCAAGTTGCACCACATGCGCGTCCTTTACCTCTACCCCGGCCCCGGCCCCGGCCTCTGACGGCTACAGTAGGGACCATCTGTGAGAGAATAGAAGATAGAAGTTTAGAATTGGTGAGGTTAAGATGTCGCACGACAAGGAAATCAAATGAAGTGAAAAAAAAATTTCCTAACAGTTACATAGCCTCTCGTAGATAAGTACAGACATCTCCGTACTGATCAGCGAGACTCTAATAAATCGGCCTGTATTCCATGACTCCTATGAACCTAGAGCTCTGATACCAACTTGTCACGACCCCAATTCGCCCTCCGTGAACATGTCATGATGGCACATAGTCCCTAAAACTAGGTAAGTGTAACAATGCGGAAAACAACATAGCTTGCGGAATAATTAATTAAAAACTGAACAACTAAAAGAAAATTGTATATAAATGTCGCTCGGCATATACAACTCAATAATGCAAAAGTCTAAAATATCACCCCAAAACCCAAAAACTCACGGGAACACAGGCTAAGAAAAGTAAATACATAGCTCGAACTCCAGAATGTCTAAAACGAACAGTACAAAAAGGAAAAGCTAACTGCTAAAGCTAGAATAAGAAAGAGACTCCAGGCCTGCGGACGCGGTAGATGTACCTCAAAATCTCTGCTAGATCTCTCCACCTCGATGATAGTACGCCTGGGTGGAGGAACCTGGATCTGCACATGAAAAACATGCGCAAAAGGGGCATGAGTACACCATAGCAGTACTTAGTAAGTACCAAGCCTAACCTCGATTGGGTAGTGACGAGGAAGGTCAGGGCCCTACTGAGATAAAACAATATAAATGATAGGACAAGAAATATAGTATAGATAAAGTCTACAAGGAGGATGTAAACAGGATAAATAAGGAATACAGTAATAGAAAGCAGAAACAAGGCAATACTAGGAAATGTTGCTCGCAATAGGAATGATAACCGGGGATCTCTTGGTATCCCGAGGATATCTTGGTATCCTCACCGTATAACCGAGAGATCTCTTGGTATCCCGAGTATCTCTTGGTATCCTTAATAGCAATTCGGGGATCTCTTGGTATCTCGAGGATCTCTTGGTATCCTCAATAGAAATTCGGGGATCTCTTGGTATCCCGAGGATCTCTTGGTATCCTCAATAGCTATATATATACATGTTCCAGGGATCTTTTGGTATCCCGCACTCTTATACAAGAACATATCACGTACAGGGGATCTCCCTGGATGTCGTCCCGTAGTCCCAAATTTAAAACATACAATATCAGCTCAAACAAACTAGAAAAATAATAAACTCGGAACAAGTAATAGTAAATTCTGGCCTAACATGCTTCACGGAGTACCAAAAAGACAGTTTAAGAAAATAGGCAAGTAATTCAACTAAACATGCTTCTCTAAGCTAACACAGGAAGAGCTTACAATTAGGATAAACAGATAAACAAAGAAAAAATTCAATTGAAATACTTCAAATAAAAACGGATTCTTCAACAATTAGCTCAAGTACGTGCTCGTCACCTCACGTACGAGGCATTCAAATATCAAATATCATGTCCTAAGGGGGAAAGGTCCTCCACACAAGGTTAGACAAGCCACTTACCTCGAACCGGCACAAAAATCAACCAAAAACCACGCCTTTGCCATGAGTATCCGACTCCAAATGTTCCAAATCTATTCAATTCAATTACGTATCGTAAATAACATCTCAAACAACTGACTATGCTATTTAATTTAAAGCTAAGGCGTGAAATTAGGTAAAATGACCAAAATGCTCCTCAAGCCAAATCTCGGAATTGGATGAAATTAATATTTTCAGAGCTTTCGTACTCTCACGAGTCTATACATAATAAGAATACTGAAATCGGAGTCCAAATGACCTCTCAAATACTCAATTAATGGTCCAAGAACTTTTCCCCCAATTTCTACCAAAATTTTGAAATTAAATGGTGAAATTAACTAAAGATTGATGGAATATCACTAGAAAGGTTAAAGAAACGTTACCCAATGATCTCCTCTTCAAAACCCTTTCAAAATTGCCCTCTCCCAAGCTCCAATTTGATTTTTCCAACTTTTGAAACTAAACCCTAGAATTTCATATTTCACACTAGTGGTTTCCGCTTCTGCGGCTTTCCCTTAAGTTGCCAAGTTCCGTTTCTACGGTCTCACACCGCTCCTGCGGTTCCACTTCTACGGTCTCACACCGCTTTTGCGGTTCCACTTCTGCGGGATATATGTTGCTTCTGCGGTTTCATTAAAGATCCAAATCTTCGCTTCTGCGGTCCTGTTCTTGGAGATGTAGACCCGCTTCTACAAAGGTCCCACCGCATCTGTGGAAACTGATGACCCTAACCATATTTGCTTCTGCGGTTCTCCACGCCGCATCTGCGGTGCCCAAGACGCAGATGCAAAAATACCAGAAGCAGCAAAAAAAAATTTGATATGTCCCAACTTCCAAAATCCTTCTGTCAACCATCTGAAATCATCCCAAGGCCCCCGGGACCTCAACTAAAAGCACCAACAACGCCTAATATCCTATTCAAACTTGTACCAACCCTTAAACCACCTAAAATAATATCAGAAACTCGATTAAATCAAGGATTTGAGCCTAAGAACTTCAAATTCTACTAAAACACGCTTTCAATCAAAAACCTAACCAAACCTCACCCGAATGACCTGAAATTCTACACACACATTCCAAATGACATGACGGAGCTACTGCAACTTCCGGAATTCCATTCTGACCCTCGGATCAAAATCTCACTACCGGGCAAGAAACTTCAACAAACTCAAACTTTGGCATTTCAAGCTTAAATCAGCTACGGACCTCCAAAACATATTTCGAACACGCTCCTAGCCCCAAAATCACCTAACAGGGCTAACGAAACCATCGGATTTCCATTCCGAGGCCGTCTTTATATCGTTCCAACTACGGATAACTTTCCAACACTTAAGCAATCATTTAGGGACTAAGTATCCCAAAACTCTCCAAAACTCAAACTGAACATCCCGTCAATTCAAATTAGCATAAATAGACTTGGGGGAAGCAATTAATAGGGGATCAGGGCATTAATTATTAAGACGACCGGCCGAGTCGTCACAGTGAGTCCTAAATGCTCTTTTAGGAATGTCCTGCTCAAACATTCTGATTTGATGATAGCTTGACCTTAAATCCAGTTTTGAAAAATACTTGGCTCCATGTAACTCATCTAGTAATTCGTCAATAACAAGAATTAGGAACTTGCCTTTTACAGTACTATTGTTCAACTCCCTATAATCCACACACATTCTCCATGTCCCATCCTTCTTTTTCACCATTACGATAGGAGAAGAGTAAGGATAGGTGCTATGCCATATTACTCCAGAATTTAGCATTTCATCCACCATCTTCTCAATCTCATCCTTTTAAATAGCTGGGTATCTGTAGGGCATTTTGTTGATTGGAGCAGTGCCTTCTTTTAGAACAATCCTATGGTCATGCTCCCTTGAAGGTGGTAGTCATTTAGGCTCCTCAAAAATATCATGATACTTTTGTAGAATCAAGTCAAGTTATGGGGACCTTTCTTGATCTTGATCCTGACCTCCCAATGAAAATAATTCATCAGTATCCATAGAATTCCCTTCTGATAATACCCCTACTGAGATCATACACAACTCTCCTAGTTTGGCCAGCAACTTATCCATACTTCCTACTTGAATGAGTTCGGTAGCAGGAGGCTGAATTCCTCTTAGAGAAATCTTCTTTGCCCATGATAGTAAATTTCATTTTGAGATTTCTAAAGTTCCATAAAATATCCCTAAAGATTATCAACCATTGAATGCCTAGGACCATATTGCACCCACATATAGATAATACTAGCATATCAGAATCAAAAGTGACTCCCTGCATTTTCCACACTAACTTGCAAATATAGTGGCTCTACACCTTATTTACATTAGCTACCGAGACTGCAAAAGGAGCTATTACAGTCAAAACACACCCTAACTTCTTGGCAGTGTTGAGATCCAAGAAATCGTGGGTGCTTTCTGTATCAATCATTACATAAACTGCTTTCCCTTTGACTAACAATGTCACTCTCATAGTTCTAAAGTCATTAGCACCATTCATGGCATGCACAGATACATGAGATAAAATAGAGCCTTCTACATCAGTTTCTAACCCTTGAGCTAACATAGTTAGCAATTCAGCAGGATCTAACATCACATCTTCCTCTACTCCCACCATCCCCTCTCCTTCATTAATTTCCATGGAGAAAAATTGTCTTTTCTTCTTGAACACATACCCTACAGTGTACTTCTCATCACAATGAAAGCATAATCCCTTACTCCTTTTTTCCTCCATCTCAGCACGTCAGTAGTTTGGGATTCCTATAGGTTGGTTTAGAATTATTAGGAAAGGAAGGGTGTGGTTTTGAAAAGGTCTGGGGAGGTTTAAATAGTACATGGTTCCCTCCTTGAGAGAAAGATGCAGGCTAAAATCTGGGAACATTTTTGGGGATAGGAAGGATAGCATTAGAAGAAAAGACTTGTTTATGCACTTCTAATGTTTGTTCTTGAATTCTAGCTAAGCTGATGGCTTTGGCTGGAGACCTAGGGCTCAATATCTTAACAAGTAAGCCAATATCTGGCTTCAATCCTCTCAAGAAACAGCTAACTACATACTCTTCTTGCAACTCTACTTGATTAAGTAATTCATCAAAATTATCTACATAATCTTGAACAGAGGTTACCTATCTGAGATCCTTGAAATCACCCATCGGATCATCAAAATGTTCAGCACCAAATGTGGCATAGAGGCATCCCACATACTCTCCCCATCGAGGCCATTTTCTAGTTACCCTAGATTTCATAAAACTCTGATGCCATTGTAGAGCTCTAACTTCTAGTTTGCACAAAGCTAACTTGACTCTAGATTCCTCAGGAGTAGCATCCACATCTAAAAATTGTTCGCACTTGTACAACTAGTCTTTTAAGTCAGTTCCATCAAACCTAGAAATAGCCACATCAACTTGATAATTTCTAGCAGAATTAGGATTTTCAACTGGTCCGGGAACTCGAAACTCAATCCTATCCTCATTTTGATCCATAACTGAGCCATTCTGAACAGGGTTTCCCCCAATTGTTCATCATCATTCTTCTGACTTCGTCCAAAGCTTGATTCATTCTCGCTTCTGCAGAATTAGTCAATTCTATCACAGAATTGGATACCATATCCATCGATCCTTTAAGAGCATCGACATCCTTGCATAACTCTGCCATGTGAGTTTTGTGATCCCACATTCTAGTCCAAGGAGTCACCGGATCCGATACCAATGATACGAACCAGACTTATCGAGCTAAGAACAATGAAAGGAAGAGAAACCTAAAGGGTAAAAGTAGAAGAATTACCCTTGAACAGATTCTCTAAGCTCAACTAATAGTTAAATGTAATTGAAAGAGAAGAGAGACGACTAGTTTTGTTGATTTAATATCCAGAAGACTAAAAATTACAATAGAGGAAATCAACTATATAGGGGAACTTTTTTGGCGAAAAAGTTAGTTACAACTAACTTTTGGAAAACTAACCCCTTTGACTACTTCTAACTAACCATCTTGGAATGAGCTATAAACCAACCGTAATGACTACTCAATAGGATCGTAACACAATGAGTGAGACTTGAAGTGAAATTTTGGTCAGGCGTTGAGGACTAGATATCACTACCATGGAAGTTCTGACAATATGGTTCATGGAAGAGAGAAGAGTAGAAGACAAGTTTTGTTAGGGTAAAGTACACTTTAGTGAGTAGAATAGAATAGGAAAAGTAGTGTGTGTATATAAAGATGAAGTACACATGTTTTTTGGAACACAATGAGAATCAAATTACCACTTTAACCCTATAAAAAGTTACAAATTTGGAAATACAAATCGGGTTGCTTCTTCTACACAACTCTGGTTGCTTCCAAATTTGTGAGATAGTAACTAATAGTAGGAGTATCAAATATGAAAGAAAAATTATTACATTATTCAATTAGTGTTACGAAACTTAGCTCAAAGTTATAATATAAAACAAGAAAATAGACAACAATGTAGGAGCAAGAGAGAAGAGATTCTTATTTCTTTCATGTATTCAAGTGTGTTACAAAATGACTTCTCATCCTCTTTTTATAGTACTACATAGCGATATACCAAAAGAATTCCATAAATATGTAATTTTGCATTTGAGATCATGGTGTAAGATCATGGAGAAAGTATGGGAGTTACAACTATAACTCCATAAGTATTAGAGTAGGGGAGTTATGGAGATAAAGGAGAAAAGTAGTGGGTATTACTTATTTGGTGGTTATGGACATCCACTATAATTATATTTTATAACACTCCCCCTTAGCTGTTCATAATAATGTGCCTCGTTAAAACCTTACTAAAAACCATGGGAAAAAATCTTAGTGAAGGAAAAAGAGTGCACATATCTTGTAATATGCATTGTTTGTTGCCTTGTTAAAAACCTTGCTAGGAAAATTCAGTGGGATAAAATCTCAGCTAAGGAAAAAAGAGTGCAACGCGTATCTTACTCCCCCTGTTGAAAATATCACTTTAATTTTCGAAAATGATGCATTCTAATCCCGCATACTAGCTTCTCAAATGTTGGGATTTGTAATAATTCATTGAATAGATCCACCAAATTATCAATCAAATAAATTTGTTGAACATCTATATCACCAATCTGTCGAAGATCATGTCTGAAAAGAACTTTGGTGAAATGTGTTTTATTTTGTTGCCTTCAATATATCCTTCTTCCAATTGATATAAGCAAACAACATTATTTTCAGTATTATTTGAATCTTCTCTTCAAAGAAAAGTCACACGTATGTTGTGTGTTGAGTCCCTTGCTTTATCAATTTCTTATCTTGGCATGACTTGAATAAGTATCAACAATTAACTGCCTTGTAAAATGATAATATGGTAGTACTCTCACATACAAATAGATTGTCTGAAGAACAAACTTCGAGAAAATGCCTGCATTTGCATAAGCAACAAAATCTTGGCAATATTTGTTAGAATAAACAAATCTACATCAAGTATTCCTTTTGAAATATAACACTAATTGTATTCCAATATCTCCACATAGAAATAAAACTATATCTCACTAGCATATTATTATACTCATGGTTCTAGCCAGATATATTAGTGTATCAATTGCACTAGACACAGAAATAAATCATGTATGCCCTGATTGCTCTAATCTACATAAGGATTTGCCGAAGCTTTATTTAATAAATTTTTTGGGAACCTTAATATGGTTTAGAACAATTTAAATCTTTCAAGGATTTTCATTATATGCATATCAAATGTATTGTCATGTATTGCTTAATTAAAACCTGAAAAAGGATTTCATCCACCACAGGAGAACATATTTCCATATAACTAATGCCGGAATATTTACGAATAATCTTGTGCTACAAATCGTCTTTATGTCTATCGACTTGATTTTTCATTTTACTTTCAGGTGTTGGGATTATCTGTCCAACTTTACATTTTTCAGGTGAAGTCAATTTCTATGCGTACTTTTCATTTGGCCAATCATTTATCTGTCCAAATTTCATGATAGATTTGAGCTCAATATCCTCTCCAATATAAACAATATTGAACACCACATTATATCAACAATGATAAACCAAACGGGTCGGGCCAACTTCCTAAACACTTGCTTTACATTAAAGCCTCAGTCTATGCGACTATCCCTAACGCGAAGGCGATAATGTCTTACGATCTTACGAGGACATTTCTTCCTGTGACCTCCTTTCCTATTGTCGACGATCATTTTACATCGGTTCCATCATCAATCACTAAAGACATAACTTATCGAGATCTTATTATTTTCAGGTACCTGAGCCTCTCTCATGAGGTCTTATAAAATATTATATCATGGTGCTCTTATAAAGCGCATGCCTCCTTATTATGACCATCTTTATCATTTGCTCATCTCCTTCTTCAAGGAGTTTTATCTTTGGAACCGATTAGTCTATTACGCTTGATGTTTGCCATAGACTGTGTCTATCATGAACTTTATTCCATTTGGAGCATTAGCAGCTGAAATATGACATTTAGCTTCGGATCAGCAAATGCACGTGGTATTATTTTACAAATGAATTATCACTTGAACTTCAAGTTCACATTTTCTTGTACGAGGATCTAGATGTAATCATAATAATTCATTCCATGTATTACTTTTTCGGCTGCCCATTTTCGGGATCACCAACACATATCTCCAACCTTCTTTGGGGACCCATCTTTGTGCATTGTGGTGGAAAAATTAAATCGTACAGCACATCCATATCTTTTGATGGAAATTATTTGGTTCCTAACCCTGAACCAATTGTGATAGGGAGAATGTATCATAACTTGTTGGTAAGATACGTACAAATGTTGCTATATCTTAAATAATACACCTCATACCAAATTTCTATTTGAGAGTTTTTTTCTCATATCCAATAGTTTAGCTATAATTGGAGGCAAACAACTTATGTTAAACTAACTTAGATTTAAACCAGCATTATCAAGATAAATCATTATAATTTATATTATGGAACTGTGCTCTAGTAATTTGAGCAATCAACCTTGCAAACTCCAAATTGCAAGTTGATAACAAACGCACATGTGACCATACAATAGATGCATCTATTGAAATCATATAATAGTAAATGGTCCACATGTATGTGTGTGTGTGTGTGTGTGTGTGTATATATATATATATATATATATATATATATATATATCACCTTTTATAATTTTCAAAAATCAGGGAATACAATCCCAACCCCGACCGGTATAGTAATCAATTTATCATGAGAACAAGTTGTATAGGAGAATTCTCGAAGAATCTCCTAATTTTTCAATATATGCCAATGTGAATTCTCAATTATTTTTCGAATCATAATTGAACCGGAATGGCCTCCCGATCATGACAGCTAATATTTATTTCAGCAAATATCTAATTTACAATGTGTCACGACCCGGATTTTCCACCCTCGGGGTTCGTGATAGCGCCTACTCGTAGAATCTAGAGCCACAACTCTTAAACTCCTAACTCTTTTATTTTAAATTCTTTTTACCAATCATAACAACAAGCGTTAAATATTTGAATAACAGCGGAAATATAAAATTAAAGCGGAAGACTTAAAGTAAATAAACTGAACAATAATGCGGAAATCATCATATGCCTCTACCCAAGAACTGGTGTCACAACATCCACGGACTACTAAGAGTACTAAATAAAATAGTTTGAAAGAATTATAACATTGTTTGTCTCGAAACATGAGATAACAAAATGAAATATAAGATAGAGGAGACATCGGGCCTGCGGACGCCTGAAAAGCTACCTCGGTGTCTCGGTGGACTGAAGGCTAACTCCTGAGCTACTGCTGTTGTCCGGTACCTGGATCTGTGCAAAAGAGCACAGAGTGTAGTATCAGCACAACTGACCCCATGTGCTGGTAAGTATCTAGTCTAACCTCGGTGAAATAATGACGAGGCTAGACCAGACTACCACATAAACCTATGCACTTATATAAATATAAGGCGGAACAGAGATACAGAGATAACCAACCAATATGGGAGGGGGAGCATGATGTGGGGAAGATAGCAACTATGATTGAAAATCACCAACTAATGAAAGAAGCAATATAACTCAGACATAAATAAAGAATCAAAAATCAGTAAGTGCACGGCATCACCCTTCGTTCTTTTACTCTCGTCCTCACCTAGCAATGATATAATAAAATGTGCACGGCATTACCCTTCGTGCTTTTACTCTCTTTCCTCACATATAATCAATAGAATCGGTACGGAATGGTACATCGTGCGGCATGGAATCACCCTTCATGCATTACACTCTTTCCTCATAATAAACAAATAATGCATGGCATCACCCTTCGTGCTTTAACACTCTTCCTCACCCAAACAGCAATCACAAACAAGGGCAAGGAAATAAACAGATTAATAATAGAAAATCCGGCAAGGGAACACAATTTAAACAATTAAAACCCGACAAGGGTACAATATCAATAATCTTAACATCCCTACAAGGGAAATAATCAGCAAAGCAACAACATCCCGATAAGGGAACAATTTAATAACTCTTTCTCTTTCTTTCACTTTTATTTCATAACTCACTTTACCACTAGAGAAAATGCTCCAAAGGGTCCAATCATCTCATATGCTTCCATAATTGTAATATAACTTGAGCCAATGGTTCTCGATATTCAAAGGACACAATTTCCTTCCACAAGCTTTTTACAACAAATAGGAATCATTACCAAGTCATGAATGATACAATGAAATCAAAATATTCACAATTTAAAGACTCACGGTCATGCTAGAAACCAACGTATAGATACTCGTCGCCATGCCTATACGTCATACTCGACAATTACCATATAACAAATATTTCTCAACTCCGAATCCCTCAAGCTAAGGTTAGACCAAACACTTACCCCGATGCCTTGAACACAACTCAAGCCTCAATTATAGCTTTACCCCATGATTCCACCGCCAATTCGCTCATATCTAATCACCAATTATTTAATTACATTAATAAACACTAAATGAATCAACCCCAATGTATGAAAATGAGGTTTTCAAAGTTTTACCCAAAAAGGCAAAAATCACCCCGGGCACACATGGTCAAAACCCGAGGTTCGAACCAAAACCCAATTATGCATTCCCCACAAACTCAAATATATAATTTGTTTTGAAATCGAACCTCAAATTGAGGTTCAAATCCCAAATTTTTGAAAAACCTAAGTTCTACCCAAAACACCCAATTTTTCCCATGAAAATCTTTGATTTTTGGTTGAAATCATGTTAAAAGATGTTAATGATTGAAAGAAATGAGTAAAAACTAACTTACAATTGATTTGTTAGAAGACTTGTTCTTGAAAAAACGCCTAAGTGTGTTTGGGTTTGAGAAAATATGAAAAATGAAGTCCAAAATTGGTTAAGTGTAAAAATTGCAGGTCTCTGATATGGGAAATGCGAACCCCGACCTCTCAGATGTGGGAATTTGCGAAACAGTGTTCGCATTTGTGAACCCTTCATAATTTCCCAGGTATCGCATTTGCGAAGGAGCTGTCACTATCGCGACATCTCATTTGCGAATGAAGGATCGAATTTGCGACACATGCTGAACAAGGAAGGTCTCGCATTTGCGAAGGGGAAGCCTGCATTTGCGAGAAAAGGTGGACTGGGCTGGCTTCGCATTTGCGATCCAGCCTTCGCGATTGCGATCTCGCATTTGCGAGCCATGCGAAGCCTGCAGGCCTGAACGCACCAGCATTTTTTCAAGTTCAAAAAGCACCCTGTGGCCTATCCAAAACTCACCCGAGCCCTCAGGGCTCCAAACCAAATATGCACACAACCTCAAAAACATCCTACGAACTTACTTGTGCGATCAAATCGCCAAAATAACATCATAAACATCGCATTAAACCTCAAAATCCAAGAATTCTTTAAAACTTCATAAAACATCAAATTTTCCAATTTAGGTCTGAATCACGTCAAACGACATCCGTTTTCAATCAAATATCACAGAAATGACTTAAAACATATATAAGACCTCTACCGGGCGCTGGAACCAAGATACGGGCCCGATACCATCGCTTTCTAATTGGATATCATTTCAATTTTCCTTAACAATTTCAGAAAAATAATTTCTTTTAAAAAATTATTTCTCGGGCTCGGAACCTCGAAATTCAATTTCGAGCATACGCTCGAGTCCTATATTTTCCTACAGACCCTCCGGGACCGTCAAATCACCAATCCGGTTCCGTTTACCCAAAATATTAACCAAAGTCAAATTTATTCATTTTAACATCAAAATTTAGTATTTTCACATAATTTCACATTTAAGCTTTTCGGCTACGCGCCCAGACTGTGCACGCAAATCGAGGCGACTCTAAATGAGATTTTCAAGGCCTCAGAGACACAAAATTAATTAAAAATAGGTGATGACCCTTTGGGTCGTCACACTATGGCATGTGATTCTATCACCATGCTTATATTTCTGTAGTAAAAATAGAATAAAAGTCAGGTAACCTTTTAGATTTACCCAGTATGATTGTAGTAATATGAAGATATTCAATCTTCCTTTCATTTATAGCCTCAATATGCCAGCCACTTTGGCTAATACATTTGAAACTCAAAAAGTTTCTTTTGAGACTTACTACAATATTAATACCATGAATAATTTCATTCATCCAGGTAGTAATAAATTAGTTCTTCCGGAGCTCTTAACTAATTTTGTACTATAAGATCTTTTATCACACCATCCATATGGTGAATGTCTCGTTCACGGAAATCATATCATAATAGTTGTCATGGTCAAAATCATCATAAGCAAAATCATTTCTTACTTTAATATTTTGCCTTTAATAACTTTTTATAAGGGCATATCAAAATTTGGCGTATCACATGTACGCGACCAATGACATATTCATGTAACCATACAGTAATGTTCATTGTCGTTTTTCTCTCTCAAACCTCACGTAGAGGTGAGTTGTAGCATTTATTCAATCATGCATAAGCACATTATTATGCAAAATCTTTATCACATATATATTTTCACATTCACTTTTAGGAATGAATCTGAATTTATAAATGCTTATTATAAGTCACATTTTCACGGAATAGACTATAATCATATGAGCGTGTCTCGTATTAACAGACCATATTGATACATATTTTCTTCACCTTTAAAGAATTATTTCGAGAACCCTTATTGTTATCCTTTTTACAACTACCATAATGATTACTGTTATTCTTTTATCTTTGGCAAGCCCACATTTATTGGTCAACCACTTGTCTTCATTTAGACTTCTTATGCATCATCACATTCACTTCAAGAATTGAGCAAATCAAGTGGGACAAGCTTCATGCTTTTTTCGTGAAAAATATATTATTTTCATTAGTCATTATTATATTATCAATACGATGTATTTAGACTCAAACTCAATGTGTTACCCATATAACGGTATGTTAGGCCATAACGAGTTGAGACTCAAACCCAACTCTTATAATCACAGTGCACCGGGACTCGAACTCGATGTCTTACCGTCATGGTGCGCTGGGACTTGAACCCATCGTCTTATCCTCAATTAATGGCATGTTATATGTGTGATGATCCGGCCCGCTGTCACGTGAGTTACCACCCTGTTTCCCCCTTTTTGTGTTTCTTCATGTTTCAATATCAGTATTAGAGTCGATCGGGTGTAATTGAATTGGTTTCGGTCGAAAATAAGGCACATAGCCTCTTAGGAGAAAGCTTGTTTTAGAAAAGTCAACCGGAAGTTGACTATGTGGTTAGAGGGCTCGGATGTGAATTCCGGTGGTTCGGTTAGCTTCGGGGGATGATTTTTGACTTAGGAGTGCGATCGGAATCGAATTTGGAGGTCCGGTGTAGAATTAGGCTTGAATTGGCGAAGTTGGAATTTTGGCAAATTCCGGTTGATAGGTGAGATTTTGATCCGAGGGTCGGAATGGAATTC
>MU718649.1:62529-76734 GCA_026770625.1 Nicotiana glauca
TCACGTGCATTGCATTGCATTCACGCATTCACTCCTGTTTGTACTACGTGGCATGACAATTAGCACTCATATATCATTGGCATACATACTGTTACTTGCCTTGTTGACCAGATACCCTGGTGTTATATGTTAAGGAGTGTTGTGCCCAAGGGGCAGACTTATGAGCCGACTTGCTCTATTTGATATAGTATTCATATGCTTGGCTGTTGGAAAAGAAAAAGGGATATTTGTAAAAGAGATTTTGAACTAATCTTGAGATTTTCTAAAGGATTTTTCATAGTATTTTGGTTTTTCTCAAAGGGTTGTACTGTCTTTTATAGCATTTTGGTGTGCCCATATGTGTTTTCTTATCGCTCAGATATTATTCTCTCTTATTACCACTGAGTTGGAAGTACTCACTTTACTCCTTGCACCATGTGTGCAGATTCAGGTATTTTGGAAGTTTAGCTGAGATAATTGCGGCTTCAAAGTTTTTATTGGAGTTGTCGAGGTAGCTGTCTGACGTTCGCAGGACCCGACTCTTTCCTTATTCCCTTGTTATTATTTCTGCAGTTTTGAACAATTGTATTATTGGAGTCTTGTTACTCTGTATTGTTTGAGGCTCTAGACTTATGCCCCCAGGTCTTTGGGAGATTATCCAGTTTGGTTTCTATCTATCAGTTAAGATTTTAGCTTTATTGTCAATAATGATATTCAATTAACTGATTTTGAGCTTCATGTTCGGGTTGAGAGTGTAAATGGTCGGGCTTGCCTAGCAGTTGTGTTGGGCACCATCACGACCAGGATTGGGGTCGTGATAATATGCCTTTCCCTTAACTAACGACATAATAGGACAAAGCACAATAAGATTCACATTTGAATCTTTATAAATATTATCACTTTATAATTATAGGTACAACTGAGTTTAGTCATAATATCACTTCAAAATGGTCATATTGTGACGACCCGACCGGTCGTCTTAAGAATTAATGCCTCGATCCCCTATTAACTGCTTCCCCTAAGTTCATTTTTGCTATATTGGTTTGCCAGGACATTTGGTGTTGGGTTTCAGAGAGTTTTGGGACACTTAGTCTATAATTGAGAGCTAAAGAGTTGGAAAGTGGTCCGTAGTTGGAACAATGTGAAGACGACATTAGAATGGAAATCTGATGGTTTTGTTAGCTCCGTTAGGTGATTTAGGGGTTGGGAGCATGTTCGGAATGTATTTTGGAGGTCCGTAGATAATTTAGGCTTGAAATGCCAGAAGTTTGAATTTTTGAAGTTTCCGGTCCGATAGTGAGTTTTTGATCCGAGGGTCGGAATGGAATTCTGGAAGTTGCAGTAGCTCTGTCATGTCATTTGCGATGTCTGTACAAAATTTCAGGTCATTCGGACGTGTTTTGGTTAGGTTTTTGATCGAAAGCGTGCTTTGATAGAATTTGAAGTTCTTAGGCTCAAATCCTTGATTTAATTGAGTTTTCGACGTTGTTTTAGGTGGTTTAATGGTTGGAACAAGTTTAAATGAGGTATTTGGTATTATTGGTGCTTTTGGTTGAGGTCTCGGGGGCCTCGAGATGATTTCAGATGGTTAACGGGAAGATTGGAGAAGTTTTGCAGCAGCTGAAGTTTTTCTACTTCTGGAATTTTCGCTTCTGCGGCTTGGGAACCGCAGAAGCGGCATGGGCATCGCAAAAGCGATTTTGGTCAATTCCTTCAGGAACCACAAAGCGGCGTGAGACACGCAGAAGCGGAACCGCAAAAGCGGTTGCCTGTCCGTAGAAGCGGAATGTGGTCACTTAAGTGTAAGTCGCAGAAGCGACACTTAGCCCGCAGAAGCGGGACCGCACTTGACCGCAGAAGCAGAAATCCCTAACCAGAAATAGTGATTTCGAGGGTTTAGTTTCAGAAGTTGAAAAAATCAAATTGGAGCTCGGGAGCGGGCGATTTTGAGAGGGTTTTGAAGAGAAAATCATTAGATAACATTTCTTTAATCCTTTCTAGTTATATTCCATCAATCTTTAGTTAATATCAACAATTAATTTAGAAATTTTGGTAGAAATTGGGGGAAAGTTCTTAGACCTTTAATTGAGAATTTGAGAGGTCATTTGGACTCCGATTTCAATGTTCTTGTTATGTATAGACTCGTGAGAGTACGAGGGTTCTGAAAATGTGAAAGATATCCGGTTCCGAGACGTTGTCCTAAGGGGTGTTTTGGTCATTTTACCTAATTTCACGCCTTAGCTTTGAATGAAATAGTAAAATCAGTTGTTTGCGATGTTATTTACGATATGTAATTGAATTGAATAGATTTGGGCCATTTGGAGTTGGATACTCCTGGCAAGGGCGTGGTTCCTAGTTGATTTTTGCGCTGGTTCGAGGTAAGTGGCTTGTCTAACCTTGTGTGCGGGACCTTTCCGTTAGGATATGATATTTGGTAATTGAATGCCTTGTACGTGAGGTGACGAGCGCGTACTTAAGCTAATTCTTGAAAACCCAATTTTTACTTAAGATATTGAGACTGAGTTTCTTTCGAATTTGCTTATTTCTACTTGCAATTATAACCTGCGTTAGATTAGAAAAGCATGTTTGGTTGATTTAAATTGCCTATTTGCTCAAGTTGTCTTAACTGTACTACCTGAAGCATGTTAGGCTAGCACTACCTGTTGTTTGTACGTTCGTACTTCATTTCTGAATATCTTCTAGTTGTGGTTGCGCATTTACATTGGGACTACGGATGTGGGATTCTGGTAGTTCCCCCTTGTTTGTTTACTTTGGGACTACATGTTAGATTCCCGGTAGATCCCTCCCTGCACTTTTACTTTGGGACTACGGGCTAGATTCCTGGTTGATCCCCCTGCACTTTTACTTTGGGACTACGGGTTAGATTCCCAGTAGATCCCCCTACCCCCCCTCCCGCACATTAATAGTTGGACTACGGGACGGTATCCCGAGAAATACTTCGGATATTCTCATATGATGGACTACGGAACGGTATCCCCAGAGCTCCTCAAACGGTTGATGAAATGGACTATAGGACGATATCCTGGGAGATCCTAGTTGTTGGAACTGATATTGAGTTGTTTCACTCTATGTTACCTTATTCTCTGCGTGCTATTGTTTCTTCATATAACTTGTCTTACTTCATAAATTAATTCATTATTTCTGTTTATTTCATGTTGTTGCAAGGTTTATTATTATATTTTATCTCAGAAGGGCCCTGACCTTCCTCGTCACTACCCAACCGAGGTTAGTCTTGGCACTTACTGAGTACCGTTATGATGTACTCATGCCTTTCCTGTGCATGTTTTTCATGTGCAGATCCAGGTACCTCCACTCAGGCGCACTATTCTTGAGGCGTGGAGAGCTACGGAGACTTCGAGGTATATTTCTAGCGTCCACAGATGAAGAGTCTCTTTCTTTATTCTATCTGTAGTACATAGTTTTCTATCGTACCCTTGATGTAGACACTCTGGAGATTAGAGCATTTACAGTACTTCTTTAGCCTGTGTTTCCCGTGAGTTTCCGGGTTTTGGGATAGTGTTGTAGACTTCTGCATTTCTTTTGAGTTGTATAGGCCGAGTGGCTTTTATATGTAGTTATTATTTTAACTTGTTCAGTTTTAATTAATTATTTTGCAAGTTAGGTTGTTATTATGCATTGTTAGGCTTACCTAGTTATAGGGACTAGGTGCCATCACGACATGTTCACGGAGGGCGAACTGGGGTCGTGACAAGTTGGTATCAGAGCTCTAGGTTCATAGGAGTCATGGAACACAGGCCGATTTATTAGAGTGTCGCTGATCGGTACAGAGACGTCTGTACTTATCTACGAGAGGCTATGTAACTGTTTAGGAGAAATCTTCATTTCATTTGATTTATTTGTCGTGCGGTATTTTGACATCAATTCTAAACTTCTGTCTTCTATTCTCTCACAAATGGTAAGGACACGTGCTAGTCGATATGATCAGGCACCCGCACCCCCTACTGCAGCCGTCAGAGACCGGGGCCAGGGGAGAGGTCGAGGACGCGCACGTGGTACAGCCAGAGCACCTACACGAACTACCGCCGAGGCACCACCAGTAGATCTAATTGGAGCCCAGGCACCTGGAACGCCTACTACTGCCACTACTACTCCAACTCTCCAGGAAACTTTGGCTCAATTCATGAGTATGTACACCACCTTGGCTCAGGCAGGGTTGCTTCTCCTTGCTGTAGCCACATCCCAGGCTGGGGGAGGAGCGCAGACTCCCGCCGAGCAGGCTCTTGAGATTATTCCCACATCGCCTGTAGTGCTAGTTCAGCCCGAGGATGGGTCAGCTATTTCAGAGGACGAGCAGCGGAGACTTGAGAGGTTCAAGAAGTATGATCCCCCGGTGTTCAGTGGATTAGCATCAGACGATGCCTTGGGATTTCTAGAGGAGTGCCATCGTATTCTTTGCACTATGGGCATAGTAGAGTCCAGCTATGTTTCCTTTACTGATTTTCAACTTCGGAGAGCCGCCTATGATTGCTGGCGCACTTATGAGATAGAAAGTCCAGTTGATGCTGTTTCACTGACTTGGACCCTGTTCTCAGATATGTTTATGAGAGAGTTTGTCCCCCAGAGTCTCAGGGATGCATGGCGCACAGAGTTTGAGCATTTGTGCTAGGGTGCTATGACCATTTCGCAGTTTGCTATCCGTTATACCAGGTTCGCCAGGCATGCACCGGCCTTGGTTTCTACAGTTCGTGAGAGAGTTCGTAGGTTTATTAAGGGTCTTATCCTACCCATCAGATCTAGCATGGCTCGAGAGTTGGAGATAGACATTCCTTACCAGCAGGTAGTGAGCATTACTAGGAGGATCGAGGGTATTCTCACCAGGGAGCGAGTAGAGAGGGAGGCCAAGAGGTCCCGAGAATCGGGCCATTATTCTGGTGCCCGTACCCCAGTAGTAGGTCATCATGGTAGGGGTTATGTGGGTCGCCCCGTTCATTAAGCTCTTCTAGCAGCCAGCAGTGCTCCAGCTCCACCTATACCTCATGAGCCTTACTATGCACCTCCAGTTTCTAGCGCGCCTCCTGTGCGGGGTGCTTCTAGAAGTCAGTCCAGCAGACCTGGCCCTAGTCAGTCACAGCCACCGCGTCCTCCCAGAGCTTGTTTTGAGTGTGGTGATACACGCTATATGGTTAGGGACTGCCCCAGACTTAGTAGGTGTGTATATTCACAGACTGCTCAGCCACAGCGTACTCCTCAGAGTTCTTAAGCCATGATCACAGCTTTAGCTACTACCCCATCTGCCCAGCCAGCTAGGGTCGGAGGTCAAGGAGATAGAGGCCGCCCTCGAGAGAGGGGTCGGGCCATATATTATGCTATTCCTACTCGTACCAAGGTTGTTACCTCCGACTCTGTCATTACAGGTATTATACTTGTTTGTCACAAAGAGGCATCTGTTCTATTCGATTCGGGCTCTACTTATTCTTGTGTGTCTTCTTACTTTGCTCCGCATTTGGGTGTGCCTCGAGATTCTTTGAGTGCCCCCGTTTATGTTTCTACTCCTGTAGGGGATTCTCTTGTTGCGGACCACATTTATCGGTCGTGTCTGGTTAATATTCATGGTTTTGAGACCAGAGCAAATTTATTGTTACTCGGTATGGTTGATTTTGATATTATCTTGGGCATGGACTGGTTTTCGCCCCATTTTGCTATTATTGATTGTCATGCCAAGATCATGACGCTGGCTATGCTAGGTGTTCCGCGCGTTGAGTGGAGTGGTACTTTAGATCACACTCCCAGTAGAGTTATTTCTTTTCTTAAAGCTCAGCGTATGGTTGAGAAGGGGTGTGCCGCGTATTTAGCTTATGTGTGAGATGTCAGTGCTAATACCCTTTCTGTTGATTCAGTCTAGTAGTACGGGATTATCCCAATGTGTTTTCAGCTGATCTTCCGGGTATGCCGCCCTAGAGACATTAATTTTGGCATTGATCTATTACCGGGCACCCAGCCTATTTCCATCCCTTCGTACCGTATGGCTCCTCCTGAGTTGAAGGAGTTGAAGGATCAGTTGCATGAATTGCTTGATAAGGGTTTTATTCGCCCCAGTGTTTCACTGTGGGCTGTTCCTGTCTTGTTTGTGAAGAAAAAGGATGGTTCCATGTGCATGTGTATTGATTATCGCTAGTTAAACAAGGTTACAGTGAAGAACCGTTATCCTTTGCCTCGTATTGATGATCTGTTTGACCAGCTTCAGGGCGTACGGGTGTTTTCTAAGATTGACTTACACTCAGTTACCATCAGTTGAAGATTCAGGAGCCAGATATCCCGAAGACTGCCTTTAGGACTCGGTATGGCCATTATGAGTTCCTTGTTATGTCATTTGGGCTGACCAATGCCCTAATAGCTTTTATACATTTGATGAACAGTGTATTCAGGCCATATCTTGACTCGTTCATCATTGTTTTCATAGATGATATTCTTGTTTACTCCCGGAGTCGGGAAGATCATGAGCAGCACCTGAGGACAGTTCTTCAGACCCTGAAAGAGAAGAAGTTATATGTGAAGTTCTCGAAATGTGAGTTTTGGTTGAGTTCGGTGGTATTCTTAGGCCACGTGGTTTCGAGTGAGGGCATTCGGGTGGGTCCGAGGAAGATAGAGGTCGTACAGAGTTGGCCCAGGCCGTCCTCAGCTATAGAGATTCGTAGTTTCCTTGGTTTGACGGGCTACTACCGTCGTTTTGTGGAGGGATTTTCATCGATTGCGTCCCCTATAACTAGATTGACCCAGAAGGGTTCCCCATTTTAGTGGACAGAGGAGTGTGAGGCGAGCTTCCGAAAGCTCAAGATAGCATTGACTACAGCCACAGTTTTGATGTTGCCTACCGGTTCGAGGTCTTATACTGTCTACTGTGATGCCTCGAGAGTTGTCCTCAGAGCGGTGTTGATGCAAGACGGTAGAGTGATTGCCTATGCATCCAGACAATTGAAGATACATGAGAATAATTACCCTGTCCATGACCTTGAGCTAGCTGCTATTGTTCATGCCTTGAAGATCTGGCGTCATTACTTATACGGTGTGCGTTGTGAGATCTATACTGACCATCGGAGTTTGCAGCACTTGTTCAAGCAAAAAGATCTAAATATGCATCAGAGGAGGTGGTTAGAGTTACTTAAGGATTATGATATTACTATTCTGTATCACCCCGGCAAGGCCAATATGGTGGCGGATGCCTTGAGTCGCCGGTCGGAGAGTTTGGGGAGTTTGGCATATTTACCAGCTTCAGAGAGGCCTATGGCGATGGATGTGTAGGCCTTAGCCAGCCAGTTTGTGAGATTGGATCTTTCGGAGCCCAGTCGGGTTCTAGCTTGCGTGGTTTCCCGGTCTTCCTTATTTGATCGTATTAGGGAGTAGCAGTATGAAGACCTTTATTTGCTTGTCCTTAAGGACAAGGTTCAACTGGGAGATGACAGAGATGTGACCATCAGAGATGACGGGGTATTGAGGATACAGGGCCAGATTTGTGTGCCCAAATGTTGATGAGCTTCGAGAATTGATTTTAGCAGAGGCCCATGGTTCGCGGTATTCCATCCATCCAGGTGCCGCGAAGATGTATCAGGACTTGAGGCAGCACTATTGGTGGAGGCGGATGAAGAAAGATATAGTTGGTTATGTGTCTAGATGCCTCAACTACCAGCAGGTGAAGTATGAGCACCAGCGACCGTGTGGGTTGCTTCAGCAGATAGAGATTCTGGAATGGAAATGGGAGCGCATCACCATGGACTTTGTATCTGGACTACCATGGACCTTGAAGAAGTTTGATGCCATTTGGGTTATTGTGGATCGGCTAACCAAGTTCGCTCAATTTATTCCTCTGTGTACCACTTATTCATCGGAGCGGTTGGCGGAGATTTATATCCGGGAGATCGTTCGTCTGCATGGTATTCCAGTTTCTATTATTTCAAACAGAGGTACTCAGTTTAAATCGTGATTCTGGAGAGTCATGTAGCAGGAGCTAGGTACTAGGGTGGAGTTGAGCACAACATTTCACCCTCGGACGGACGGACAGTCCGAGCGCACTATCAGATTCTTGAGGATATGCTCCGTGTGTGTGATTGAGTTTGGAGGGTCTTGGGATCAGTTCTTGCCATTGGCGGAGTTTTCTTACAACAAAAGTTATCAGTCCAGCATTCAAATGGCGCCGTATGAGGCTTTATATGGTAGGAGGTGTAGATCTTCGGTGGGTTGGTTTGAGCCGAGTGAGACTAGGATATTGGGCATAGAGTTGGTTCAGGATGCATTGGAGAAGGTTAAGGTAATTCAGGATATACTCCGTACAGCCCAATCCATACAGAAGAGCTACGCGGACAGGAAGGCACGTGATGTTTCATATATGGTTAGTGAGCGGGTTCTGCTTCGGGTTTCACCTATGAAAGGCGTCATGAGGTTTGGGAAGAAAGGAAAATTGAGTTCGAGGTTTATTGGCCCTTTTGAGATTTTGAGGCGAGTTGGGGAGGTTGCTTATGAGCTTGCCTTGCCTCCCAGTTTGGCCGAGGTTCATCCGGTATTTCATGTTTCGATGCTCCGGAGATATCACGGTGACCTGTCGCACGTGTTGGACTTCAGTTCAGTCCAGTTGGACAAGGATCTATCCTATGTTGAGGAGCCAGTGGCTATATTGGATAGGCAGATTAGAAAGTTGAGGTCGAAGAACATTGCTTCAGTAAAGGTTCAGTGGCGGGGTCAACCGGCCGAGGAGGCGACTTGGGAGATCGAGTAGGATATGTGCAGCAGTTACCCTCATCTTTTCACTACTTCAGATATGTTCTTTATGCTCGTTGAACGAATTTTTAAGTGTAGGAGGATGTGACGACCCGGTCGGTCGTCTTAAGATAACGCCCTGATCCCCTATTAACTGCTTTCCCTAAGTTCATTTCTGCTATTTTGGTTTGCCGGGATGTTCGGTATTGGGTTTCGGAGAGTTTTGGGACACTTAGTCCCTAAATGAGAGCTTAAGAGTTGAAAAAAGGTCCATAGTCGGAATAATGTGAAGACGGCCTCAGAATGGAAATCTGATGGTTTTGTTAGCTCCGTTAGGTGATTTTGGGATTGGGAGCGTGTTCAGAATATATTTTAGAGGTCCGTAGCTAATTTAGGCTTGAAATGCCGAAGTTTGAATTTTTTAAGTTTCCGGTCTGATAGTGAGTTTTTGATCTGAGGGTCGGAATGGAATTTCAGAAGTTTCAGTAGCTCCGTCATGTCATTTGGGACGTGTGTGCAAAATTTGAGGTCATTCGGACGTGATTTGGTTAGGTTTTTGATCGAAAGCGTGTTTTGATAGAATTTGAAGCTCTTAGGCTCAAATCCTTTATTTAATTAAGTTTTCGACATTGTTTTAGGTGGTTTAAGGTTGGAACAAGTTTGAATGAGGTATTTGGTATTATTGGTGCTTTTGGTTGAGGTCCTTGGGGCGTCGGGATGATTTCAGATGGTTAACGGGAAGATTGGAGAAGTTTTGCAGCAGCTGAAGTTTTTTTGCTTCTGGTATTTTTGCTTCTACGGCTTGGTAACTGCAGAAGCGGCCTGGGCATCATAGAAGCGATTTTGGTCAATTCCTTCAGAAATCGCAGAAGCGGTGTTGTACCCACAGAAGTGAAACCGCAGAAGCGGCGTGAGACCCGCAGAAGCGGAACCGCAAAAGCGGTTGCCTGTCCGCAGAAGCGGAATGTGGTCACTTAAGTGTAAGTCGCAGAAGCGACATTTGGTCCGCAGAAGCAGGACCGCAGGTGCGGTCCCTTGACCGCAGAAGCGGAAATCCCTAACCAGAAATAGTGATTTCGAGGGTTTAGTTTCAGAAGTTGAAAAAATCAAATTGGAGCTCGGGAGAGGGCGATTTTGAGAGGGTTTTGAAGAGAAAATCATTGGGTAATATTTCTTTAATCCTTTCTAGTTATATTCCATGAATGTTTAGTTAATATCAACATTTAATTTTGAAATTTTGGTAGAAATTGGGGGAAAAGTTCTTAGACCTTTAATTGAGAATTTGAGAGGTCATTTGGACTCTGATTTCAGTGTTCTTGTTATGTTTAGACTCGTGAGAGTACAAAGGTTCTGAAAATGTAAAAATTATCTGGTTCCAAGACATTGGCCTGAGGGCATTTTGTTATTTTACCTAATTTCACGCCTTAGCTTTAAATTAAATAGTAGAATCAGTTGTTTGCGATGTTATTTACGATATGTAATTGAATTGAATAGATTTGGGCCATTTGGAGTCGGATACTCGTGGCAAGGGCGTGGTTCCTAGTTGATTTTTGAGCCCGTTCGAGGTAAGTGGCTTGTCTAACCTTGTGTGGGGGACCTTTCCCTTAGGATATAATATTTGGTAATTGGATGCCTTGTACGTGAGGTGACGAGCGCGTACTTGAGCTAATTGTTGAAAAACCGATTTTTACTTAAGATATTGAGACAGAGTTTCTTTCGAATTTGCTTATTTCTACTTGCAATTATATCCTGCGTTAGATTAGAAAAGCATGTTTGGTTGATTTAAATTGCCTATTTGTTCAAGTTGCCTTAACTGTACTACCTGAAGCATGTTAGGCTAGCACTACCTGTTGTTTGTACTTTCGTACTTTATTTATGAATGTCTTCTGGTTGTGGTTGCGCATTTATATTGGGACTGCGGATGTGGGATTCCGGTAGGTATCCCTTGTTTGTTTACTTTGGGACTATGGGTTAGATTTCCAGTAGATCCCCCCTGCACTTTTACTTTGGGACTACAGGCTAGATTCCCCGTAGATCCCCTCCCCCCTGCACTTTTACTTTGGGACTACGGGTTAGATTCTTGGTAGATCCCTCTCCCCCCCCCCCCCCACACACATTGATAGTTGGACTACGGAACGGTATCTCGGGAGATCTTTCGGATATTCTCATATGATGGACTACGGGACGGTATCCCGGGAGCTCCTCGGATGGTTGATGAAATGGACTACATGACAGTATCTTGAGAGATCCTAGTTGTTGGAACTGATATTGAGTTGTTTCACTTTGTGTTACCTTATTCTCTATGTGATATTGTTGCTTCGTATAACTTGTCTTACTTCATAATTTTATTCGTTATTTCTGTTTATTTCATGTTGTTGCAAGGCTTATTATTATATTTTATCTCAGTAGGGCCTTGACCTTTCTCGTCACTATCCAACCGAGGTTAGGCTTGGCACTTACTGAGTACCGCTGTGGAGTACTCATGCCCTTCCTGCGCATGTTTTTCATGTGCAGATCCAGGTACCTCCATTCAGGCACACTATCCTTGAGGGGGGGAGAGCTACGGAGGCTTCGAGGTATATCTGCAGCGTCCACAACTGAAGAGTCTCCTTCTTTATTCTATCTGTAGTACTTAGTTTTCTATCATACCCTTGATGTAGGCACTCTGGAGATTAGAGCATTTACAGTACTTCTTTAGCCTATGTTTCCCGTGAATTTCCGGGTTTTGGGATGGTGTTGGAGACTTCCACATTTTTTTTGAGTTGTATAGGCCGAGTGGCCTTTATATGCAGTTATTATTTTAACTTGTTCAGTTTGAATTAATTATTCTGCAAGTTAGGTTGTTATTCCGCATTGTTAGGCATACCTAATTATAGGGACTAGGTGTCATCACGATATGTTCACGGAGGACGAACTGGGATCGTGACACATACATTACTACATACCATAAGTAGATCCCTGCGAATAAATGGTTTGGGTATCACAAGATTTTAACACTTGGTTTTCATAAACTTCTTTTTTATTGTATAAACGGTTAATCTTTAAAGCAATAGAAACCTCCCTGTAGAGAAGAGCATAAATCTACATATATTTAGAAGTTAAATTGAATCTTTAAAATCACAACAGAAGATTGTTGAGAAGACACATCTTCCAAGAGTACTTTGCAGTGGGGTATTTAAACCGAATCGGAAAATCGCACTAAACCGGAAAATCAAACCAAATCGCTTAAAAAACCCGACTAGGTTTGGTTTGACTTGATTTGGTATTGAATAAAAAAACCCGAACCAAATCGACATATAAATATATAAATTTTATTTATATTTTTAAGAGTTTATAATTTTTCTTTAAAAAATATAAAAATATTTGGAATCCTCTCATGTATTAACTCTGAAAGCGTAAATTAACAAAAAAAATATTGTTAGACGACTAAGAAAATAACTATTATGTGTTACTAAAAAAATTCTCCCCTTAGAATATTTTAATAGATCATATGTTTGTCAATTGTTTCCATAATTACTGAACATATATTTACTTATCGAATCTTTATCTATAATTTTAACAAAGTAAGATTGAAATAATATTCATGTAACAAAAAAATCCGAAAACCCGAAAAACCCGACAAAACCAAACAAATCCAGACCGATATAGTTGGTTTGATTTGATTTTGATAAAAACCCAATCAACCCGTTCCATGTACACCCCTACTTTGCAGACCTTCTAACAATCTGTAAAAAAAATACTCCAAATAGCAAAGATTATAAAATCTAAAACAAACAAAATATAATTGCATAAATAATTAATGATAGATAGCAATATTATATGGTAAGTACCTGCATCAAATATGTATATCATTTTATCTTTTGGTAGGGATAAGTTATTACCTTACTGGTATTTAAATGTCAATAATTTTAATTTCGCAAAAGTTTCTCTTCATATTCAATTAATGTGAACAAATAAAAAATAATAAGCATAGTCAATGAATGTAAATTCTGCAAGAACAACATAAACAGAATTAATAAGTTTCATCAGAGAAAAACTTAGAAGAAAAACAAATGTACTCTTCAAAAAAGTAAAGCAACGTGAAATTCATGTTCATTCACTTAGGGCAATAAGACAGACTTGATTTTATTTAGCTAACAGCTAGGAAGACAAGAACTAGATACAAGCATGGGAACAAATACTTGACTAGCTACATAATTAAATTACTTAGTAATAGGTAGTTAAATACTTCCCTTGGAGGCTACATGCATTTTATAAAATCAAAAACATAGTACCAATAGGAAATAAATCGGTTAGATAGATTTTCTGAAGGGTAATGGAGTGAGCACACTGAATGCATGCCAGTTTTTTAAGCATAATCATAAAACTAAAAATTCGTGGAGTAAACAAAAAAATGCATAGAGAATCTTACCATTTTGTGTGAAAACAGATAAACAAATAGTTACCTGATGGCCAAAAGGGTATGAGTAGGCCAAGCCATGAAAGTTAAAAAACACCTATCACAACTTGACGAAGAATGTGGCATTCGTACTGATAACATATTACGAAACTTAGCTCAAAGTTTTAATATAAACAAGAAAATAGACAAGAATGTAAGGAGCAAGAGAGATGAGATTCTTATTTCTTCCATGTATTCAAGCGTGTTACAAAAAGACTTCTCATCCTCTATTTATAGTACTACATAGAGGTATACCAAAAGAATTTCATAAGTATATCATTAAGCATTTGCGATCATGGTGGAAGATCATGGGGGAGGTATGGGAGTTACAACCATAACTCTATAAGTATTAGAGTTGTGGGAGTTATGAAGATAATGGAGAAGAGTAGTGGGTATTACTCATTTGGTGGTTATGAATATCCATTATAATTATATTTTATAATAATTAGATAATAATTGAATTGTTTTTTTAAGTTGATTTTAATTAGTTAGTCTAACATTTAATTACTTATTTGTTTTTGTTTGACGTTTAAAAAGACTTTTTGAATTCACAATAGAAAAGAATATATATATATATATATATATATATATATATATATATATATATTTCTCTTTTACACGCCCCTTAAGAAATATATATATATATATATATATATTTCTCTTTTACACGCCCCTTAAGAAATATTAATTAGGAAAGGGATTAGATTATTCTACCCTTATTTATGTCTTAAGATATAATCTCTCTTCATTGAATATTTATTTTATTTATATGTTATCTCTATTTTCAAAGGCGAAATACATAAACGGCCCCTTCAAGTTGTCCTCAACGACCAACTGAACACCTCAATTACGCCTATTTTCAATTAGACCCTTTATTTATTCACAAAAGAATATCAACTAAACATCCGACCATGTCAACTCCCATTGCGTAAAATTCACACTCTAGGACGCAAGTTGACAACCTAAAATTAGATTTATTTTTCTCTTTTTTTACTAAAATAATATGGACCCCACTTAATTTTCACACCCCCTTCTCCTCCAATTCTCTCCTCCACCAT
>MU718652.1:0-22293 GCA_026770625.1 Nicotiana glauca
GAAATATTTTGAGCCTTTATACCTTTTTTTCTAAAACCCATCCAAAAGCCACATTACGGTCCAAAGAAAGACCTTCTGATTAATTTTAAGAAATTTCAATACAAGCAGGTAAGGTGATTCTTGTTGTGGACAACACTCTGGTACCAGAAGAAACAAATATAAAAATGAGAGAGGCTTATTGGTGAAAACCCTCACGGGCACTGTAAGGCAAAATGAAAGATGAAAGAAATCAAAAATGAGAGAGTCTTATTGGTAAAAACCCTCACGGGCACCGTAAGGCGAAAGTGAGTTTTTAGATTGGACAAATGAAGGAAGTATGCGGTTGAAAGGCGTAAGAAATATGGCAAAACAAGTAAGGTTTGGGTTTTGGTGAAAGTCGGGTCGTGAAAGTATGGAGCAGCAAAGGTGGCAATTGCCAGTTGATTGGTTGGACAGACTAGGTTGGTTAATCCAAAATGCATGGCATGATCAATGGTATCAGCTTTCCACTCAGATAAGTCATATCCTTTTTCTCTTTATTACAACTCGTTTAGAGTCTTTCTCTCCTCAAAAACCTTCGAGGTCATTGCATTTCATTATCTTGAAGTCTGTCTATAAGACATTTCAGTCTCAGTTCAATTCAGAAACAGAAAGAAGGATGTCAAGGCTAACTACCAGTTTCCCAGTTATATGGCATCAAGACATATCAAAAGAAAGTAAAACATGAAGGACCAATGCAAATCCCATCAATGGGGTAATCAGATAATTAGAGGGCGAAACAAAGTTTCACAAGAAGGTGACAAAAACAAAAAACAGTAATATGAGGTAAAACATTTGGGTCATCAAGATCAGAGGGTTGAAAGTCAGCCGGAAAGTCATGGCAAGTCAAAGCCAGTCCAAAGAAGCAAGTCGGAGCAGAATAGAAAGCGGGAGCATGGCCAACAAGAATTCCAGCAGCTAACAACCATTTTATATTAACAAATATTTCTTTGATTAATACAGGGGCAGAAAGAATTTTTCTTTGTAAGCAGGAGCCCACCTGAAAAACAAGGGAATATCTTTTTCAAATTCAGCAAGCAGGAGCCCACCTGAAGAACAAGGGAATATCTTTTCAAAGTCAGCAAGCAGGAGCCCACCTGAAGAACAAGGGAATATCTTTTTCACATTCAGCAAGCAGGAGCCCACCTGAAGAACAAGGGAATATCTTTTTCAAAAGCAGTAAGCAGGCACCCACCTGGAAAACAAGGGAAGTACAATCAAAATTTTAGACTTTAATTGTAATATCTGATAACACGATGTGCCCAGCCACCATACTGGGGCAGAAAATTTTCTTTGTTTTTGTCTATTTTTGTTGCAATCAGGAGCCCACCTGGAGAACAAGGGAATACATTTTCAAGCATTGCAAGCAGGAGCCCACCTGGAGAACAAGGGAATACATTTTCAAGCATTGCAAGCAGGAGCCCACCTGGAGAACAAGGGAATACTTTTCAAGCAGGAGCCCACCTGGAGAACCAGGAAATACCTTTTCAAGCAATCTCAAGTAGGAGTCCACCTGAAGAATGGACACATATTTCAAATTATAGTAGTCAAGCAACATCAGGAGGAATGGCAAAACATCGCCAAGGCAATAACAAGAATTCCATTGGAAGAGCACAAGATACAAGTTCAAGGCAACACAAGAGCAAGTTTGAAGGCATAGATATGATCTTTTGTAACTCGTAGATCATAGCTTAGGCTAGCTTCTTTTGTTTTACCACAGGTGTAATAAGGGGGTTAGTGAGCAGTAACAGCAGCAACAGCAGTGAAATCACAGCTCATGGTAGTCCCAGCTACCAGACATTCCTGAACTACACTGACCTGATTCCTGTTTAGCCCGGGATATGTAGGCAACCTCTGAAGCAGGGCACAGTCAACTTTTTCAAAATGCTTCACACGAAATATGCGAACGGGCAAAAATCCCTCATTTCCACTCACTTGTCTTTGCACAAAAACTCTTCGTGTTTTCGCGCAAAGAGGGGCAGCTGTGAGCACGTGATTTTTGCCCTAAGCAAATTATTCCCAAAAAATCCAAACAAAATGATTCTTCTTTATTTTTACAATTTTTGTGTATTTTGTGATAATTGTTGCATTTTTGTGTTAATTGGTTTCATAATAATTCATATTAAAAAATAATACAAAAAATATGCATTTGCATTAGGATTTTAATTTCACATTTAGTATTAAGTAGGTATTAATTCATTTAAAGAAAATCACAAAAAAATAGTTCTTAGGCAATTTTTAATTGATAATTGTTGATCATTAAATAATTTTAGGAAGTTCAATAGTTCAAATAGGTTTTGTTTAATTTTTACCAAAATCAGAAAATACAAAAATACAATACAAATAAAAAAAAATACTACAAAAATGAAATAAAAACAAAGATAATTGAACAAAAGAAATACAAGGAATTGGGCTTATTGGTTTGGAGCCCAATTACCCCTGAACCCCTAGCCCAAACACACCCACGCCCAGGCCCAAATAATTACCCCCACCCGGTCGGCCCCTTGAACGACGTCATGTGGCATCGATTAATCTCAGCCATCAGTTACCCTCATCCAACGGTCCATATGAGTTATGTCATTTAAAAAAATATAATAAAACACTAACCCTAAATCAGAGACAAAGTCTCCTTCCTCGTACACTTCACCAATCACCGCCATAGACCACCGTATGCCGCCAGCTGGAATTCGCTCACGGAGGCGGCGAGTCTCTGTTTCCGACCAAACCCACACCAAAGTGTTCTCTCCTTCTCTATTCAAATCATCAACCCTCGTTCCCCGAATCCCATCGGAACTCTTCAAATCTTCGGAACCCTAGCGCCGCCTTGGGGTTTTCCGGTGGCTGCGTGATCATAGAACGCCACCAAACTCACACCCCATACCATTTTGGTGCCCCCCATTACAAATCTGCCTTCATCCTCCATGGAATCCCATTGGAAGACGTCAAATAATCATCTCCTCCGCCAATTGGTCAAGGTCCCATCGTCTATTTGATTTGTTATTTCAAATCTGGTTAACTAGGTATTCCCCATCCTTTTTCGATTCTGTTTGTGTTGTTTTGTTGTTTTCCTTCTTTCTTCTGCTCTCATTATTTTGTTACTCTTTATTATTTTTCTTTGTTCCAAGACTTCGCGTGCAATCATTTGATAGTATAGGCTTAGGTTTATATGTGGAAACCATTTAAGTTTTGACTATTTTTGCTTTGAGTGCTAGTCAGTAAGTTTTTGTTCCTTTCTTTTTTGATTTTTGATTTCGCTTTTAATCTGTTTGTTTTAGCTTTAATTAGTAAACTCAAAATCTATTTTAGCTTTAAATTAGGGCCTTAGGGTTGCAATTTGACTTTTGTTTGGATGATTAGTTTTGATTCTGGCTGGATTTAATTATGTCGAATGCTTATAGATCAGTAATGAATAGATAGCTTTAATTTCGTTGTTAATTTGGCCATCAAATTTACCTTGTTCTGATTTTAATTGATATTGTTTGAATTCCAATACTCGATGTTAGATAGGATTAATTAGCTTAATTGAGAAGTTGTTATAATTAATTAGAATGTTCTTTAGAATACTGCCTAGTTTTAATAAAATAGGTTCGGGATAAGAGTGGTAAATAGGTTAGTAATTCTAGGAGAGGTTTGAGGGTATTTCAGGGATTGAAAATGATATGTTTTGCCAAAATGGTAATTTTAGAATGCACGTGAGGGTAGTATAGGAATTTTAAGGGGTATAGAATCTTCTAGATTGGGGCATTAGTATAGTTTTCAATAAATAGATGTAGTAACTTGTAGTACCAGTCAGAAAAATAGAGGGTTAAAAAGAAATAAAGTAGGGACTAATGAGCAAAATAAAAATCTGAAGTGGTACCCTAGAATTTTCTATAAATAGGCATGCATTTACCTTGTTTTGCAAGTTTTTGAGCTCTAAGATTTCCCCCAAAATTCCCTCACTTTCTGCAGATCTGAACTTCAAAATTCAGATCAGTATCCTTTAGAATTTAGCTTCTTTCACATAAAAATCCCAAAAACAATAGACAATAAACAAAATTTCAAAAGAAAACTACTACATTGATCAACTGAGATAAAAAAATAAATAAAATAATAGTCCAATTTTCTCTGTTTTTTCTCGATTCTGTGATTAAGTGTTAGAATATCTAGATTCATTGAGGTTTAATCAAGCTGTTTGGACTGTTGAAATGAGATCAATGATTTTCTGGCTTGATTTCAAGTGGATTTAAGGCATTAAGTTGATTTTTACTACTTCCTGGGTTGTGAACTAATTACTGCTGGTTTCTCACTATTCTCCTGTTGCTGACTTGCTGTTGTTGAGGTGTTTATACACTAAAACTATTGCTAACTCTCCTGTTTCATTTCCTAATTCCAGGTATACATTTGTAATTTTTCCGTCTGTTGAAATGGAATGAAGTTGCTGGTCAAGTTTCCCTGCTGAATCTTATTACTTCTTTAGTTTAACATTGAATGTAACCTTAGTATGTAATTGATTGGAACTGAACAATTGGACTGTTGATTCACTGATTTCCTTAGCTTCATATTATTTGTGTAAAAATTCTAGATCAGATTTTCAACTAGTATACTGTCAGGTTAGTAGATGTATGAAGTGTTAATAATTCAGTTAGGTTTTAAAATAGTTTGAATCGTTTAAAACCTGTACCTATATAACAGTAGTTCACATGTAATTCATAGTCATGCTTGCAGGTTAATTCGTTTTTTCTTCTTAGATTAGATTTATAATTTGAGTCCAAATTATTTCCATTTTTGTGTGAAGGTAAGTATGCAAGTGTTCGTTTAGATCAGTTATAGGATAAGTAAATTCATGTTAACTGAACATTACACCAATCCATGTTTTATGGCAATATTTTTGATGTTAATAGAATTAGAGGTATATCAATAGAAATAAGAATATTAGATAATTTGGATTTGTTAAAATTATAAATAATATAATTGCAACAATTTAGTTTGATAAATTCAAAAATGCAATCAGATCAGTTTGTTTAATTTGGGCTGATTTTGGGGCCAAAGACGGAAGGCTTTAATAGAGTATAGTAAGTTGTGAAGTAGCACAATTTCAGCTGGACCAAGGCCCCAGTGAGTGTGCTATTAATAAACCGAAATGATCTTCATTACCTGGGCCATGCTTGGGCCCAAAACATTGTGAAGTTTAAATGAGAATTAAAAGTTTAAATATGATAATACTTAAAAAATAAATAATTAGGAATATGAAAAAGTAATCCATGAATATGAAATTGGGTCTTGAATTAGGTAGCGGGTTCAAGCTAAAAGGTTTTACCCTTTTGTTTGAATTCGGACTTGAATTCGAGATTCAAATTTATAATTATGGATTATTTAACCTTTAGAGACAAACACAAATAGAAAATTTAGCTACTTTAGTTTGGCCTTTAATAAATAAAAATGAGACGAGCCTCGCCAAACAAGTACACAATTGCGGGGCCTTCATTAAACACTTAATTCAAAAATACTTAGTATTCGGGACGGGCCGTTTAGCGAATTTTCACGGCCTTCCCAAAAGATAACAACACGTTAGTCGCTTTAGGCGCAATTTTTAATAATCTTACTTTCCTAATACGGGTGTGCATTTCATGCGACCCAAATCCAAATCCGAAATCGTTGAATAAGAATGTGTCGAGGATCCGGGTACATTTCATGTGACGTGATCCGAAAACACGTTCTTAAACGATGTTCACTTTCTTAAATAAAAAATATACAATTGATAAAAGCGGTTAATAACTTTAAAATATTCTTGTAGGTTTAAAATATATCAAAATCAAATATTTTAGCCAAATATAGCAGTTGAGCGACCGTGCTAGAACCATAGAACTCGGTAGTGCCTAACACCTTCTCCCGGGTTAACAGAATTCCTTACCTGGATTTCTGGTTCGCGACTGTTAAACAGAGTCAAACCCTTTCCTCGATTCGGGATTCAAACCGGTGACTTGGGACACCATAAATCTCCCAAGTGGCGACTCTGAATCTTAAATAAAACGAATCCCATTTCGGTTGTCCTTAAATTGGAAAAACTCCTTTTTATTATATCCCTTCCCCGGGGTGTAGTAAAAGCCTAAAGCTTGGAAAAAGGAGGTGTGACAATCATGTTTTAAGCTTCTAATGGAAATAATGTGGAAGTTGTTCATGAAATACTTACTAAGTATGATCAATGGAGTCCATCTTGTATTTATTCATAAATTAGTTTGGTTAGAATGGAACCTAATAGGCTTGCTCAGTAGGATTTACTCGATTGAGTGCCGGTCGCGATCCTAGGATTTTGGGGCGTGACATAAGTCAAGGTCCAAATACTATAATATTACATGCAACCACTGTGGCAAGAAAGGACATATCAAAAGATTTTGCCGCAAGTTGTTGCAAGACATTAGAGAAGGAAAGAAAGTTTAAAATAACGAGAACAATGTTGCTGCTAATGTTCGAGATGACCTTCTTTTTGCTTATGATGAAAACGCCATCAATTTGGTATCCCATGAGACGAGCTGGATAGTAGATTCTGGAGCTACCTTACATCTCACTCCAAGAAACGATTTTTTATCATCTTGTACTCCTGTTGATTCTGGAGTGTTAAAGATTGACAATGCCACTGAAGTTAAGGTGTTTGGTGTTGGCACAGTTTTTTTGAAAACTAATAATGGTTCAATGTTAGTTCTTCAAGATGTCAAGCATGCTCCAGACTTTCCTTTTAATTTGATCTTCGTAGGAAGATTAGACGATAAAGGTTACCATACTGCCCTCTTTAATGGCCAATGGAAGCTCACTAAGGGCTCGTTAGTAGTGGCTCGTTGAGTCAAGTCTGGTCATTTATATATGACACAGGGCTCTATTCTTAATGACTCAATAAATCTAGTGTAAAGTGATACTTTATCAGAATTGTGGCACAAAAGATTGAGTCATATGGGGGAGAGGGGGATTACGTGTTTCTCTAAGAAAAGTTTGCTTTCTTGAGTGAAACAAGCAAAGCTGAAAAGGCGTATCTATTGTTTAGTTGGAAAACAAAAAAGGGTTTCCTTTCATAGCCACCCCCCTAAAAAAAGCCCGATTTATTGGATCTAGTACACTTTTATCTGTGTGGTCCTTTTAAAGTAAAGTCAAAAGGTGGTGTACTTTACTTTGTGACCTTCATTGATGATCATTCTCGTAAGCTCTGCACTCTTAGCGTGTTTAAGGAATTTTAGGTCTTAGATGAGAGACAGATGTGGAAGAAATTAAAATATATTCGCACTGACAATGGTGGTGAATATTGTGGTCCCTTTGATAACTATTTCAAGGAATAAGGAATTCGTCATCAGAAAACTCCGCTAAAGACGCCTCAATTGAATGGTTTGGCAGAGAGGATGAATAGAACTCTAGTTGAGAGAGTTAGATGCTTGCTTTCAGAAGCTAAACTTCCAAATACATTTTGGGCGGAAGCACTTAACACTGCTGCCTATGTTATCAATGTGTCTCCTGCTGTTGCTTTGGATGGTGATGTCCAAGACAGAGTTTGGTTTTCCAAAGATCTTTCTTATGATCACCTGAGAGTTTTTGGGTGTAAAGCTTGTGTGCATGTTTCTAAGATGAGAGATCGAAACTAGATGTCAAAACTAAGCAGTGCATCTTTATCGGTTATGGTCAAGATGAATTTGGGTATCCTTTTTATGATCTAGTTGATAATAAACTTATTAGAAGTCGTAATGCAATATTCTTTGAAGACCAGACTATTGAACATATTGACAAAGCTGAGAAGATAGATTCTCAGAGTAATGAGAGCTTAGTTGATAGTGATCCGGTTTCTATTGCTAAGGCACTTATTGCACATGAAGGAACCCAAGACAATGATTGGGATAGTGATCAAGATCAAAATGATCATCATGGTGTAGATGTTATGGATCCTTTAGTTGATGAAGTTGTGGTTGATCAGCAACCAATTCCTGCTCAGGTAACTACTTCGAATGCTCCTGAAACCTCTCTTAGAAGATCTACAAGGGAGAAGCAAAAATTCATGCTCTATCCTCCTAATGAGTATGTACTTTTGACTGACATGGGAGAACCTGAGAATTATGATGAAGCCATGCAAGATACTCATAATGATCAGCATATTGAAGCCATGGAAGATGAGATGAGGTCACTCCATGAGAATGGCACATATGAGTTACTGAAATTGCCTAAAGGTAAGAGAGCTTGTCTAACAAATAGATATTCAGAATAAAGCAAGATAACCATACCTCTACACCTAGATATAAGGTCAGGTTAGTTGTTAAAGGTTTTGGCAAAAGAAGAGAGTGACTTTTGTCACACCTCCTTTTTTACTACACCCCCGGTGTTTTTCCAATTAAAGGACAATCGAACGGGATTATATTTATTAAACTTAGAGTCACCACTTGGGATAATTTATGGTATCCCAGGTCACCGGTTTCTAATATTGAATCGAGGAAAAGATTGACTCTGTATTATAGTCTTCGAACCAGAAATCCGGATAAGGAACTCTGTTAACCCGGGAGAAGGTGTTAGGCATTTCCGAGTTCCGTGGTTCTAGCACGGTCGCTCAACTGTTATATTCAGCTTAATTATCTGATTTTAAAATATTTTGAACCTATGTGCAATTTTATCTTTGAAACCGCTTGTATTTAATTAATTAAAGGGAGATTGCAACGTCATTTAAAATATGTTTCAAACCACGTCATATAAATGCACCGCGGTCCATAACACATTTTATCTAAAGTTGAGATTTGAATTTGGGTCGCATAAATGTGCACCCGGATTTAGAAAGGTAAATTATTAAAATATCGCGCCTAAAGCAACTACGCGTTTTAACTTTACGAGGGCCATGGAAAATTTGCTAAATGACACGCCTTGAAGTCTAAGAATTTTAAAATAAATAGTTAAATGAGGGGCACGCATTTGAAGTTTTATTTGGCATGGCGCTCCTCAATTCATTCTAAAAAAGGGGTATTCAAACTAAATTGATGAGTGCCGTAAATTATCTTACTCAGAACAGCGCACCTCAAATTTATTGTTAAGAACGCCAACCAATTGATTAAGGATGAACTTAATAATTTTGATATTTGTACCAAGAGTTCGGACTTGCTTACAATAAAAGGGGTCTTGGTTGGTAAGTGTCGTTAACCAGAGAATTGGGAAAAAGAGTGAAAGGGGGTCAAGTTTCTATTCGAGACATTTGGGCCCAAAGGTGATCCCACACGAGCAATGCAGGGTTCATACTATTGCCCACGTCAAGAAGTGCAAATGCAAGAAATGGGTCAACGTTAGAGGCCTAAGTCCAACACTTCATCATTAGAAATTAAACAAAGGGCTGTCCTTATAAAAGATCATCGATTTTGGCTTACATACTGGTAATCATGAGTGGATTCAACATGTTATTTGTCTTAAACAAAGCTAACAGGCCATCTGACGGTTGAGAACAATTCGTAGAAAACTATTTGTAATTCAATCCCGAATTTAAAGCCATGCAAACCACATGCATTTATTTCAAACTTATGCCTAACAAGAAAATGCTTTTGAAATGGAAATATAAGAGCATGCTTCCCATTTAAATTCTATGCTAGTAGCTTCAACATAAAATGCAATGCGAAATATAACAATACAGAGAATCAGAACTATGCTAAAACTAAAAAATTGATGAATATGGTACATGGTACTATAATCTATCATCTTCTGATTACCAAATTCTACAAAGGATCCACCTAGCAAGCAGCAAAATGAAAATTCTGAGGCTCACTTTAGCCTCCTTAGCACTCACAGATACGGCAGACCAGATTCAAGGACTTATGATGAAAGTTCCGTTTATACAAAACCAAACACTCAACTATAGAAATGACAATAAAACAGAGTGAATACTTATAGAATAAAAATTGGCTACAGCCTTTTAAAATAAACCTACCACCAACTAATGTGCCATTATGAGGCCATATAACTTAGACAAGCTCTAATATGCAGAAATCAGAACATGAGACTAAAATAAAAAGAGGATTCAAGGCAAATGACCAACAATCTCATATTCCATAGTCATGCTCCATGTTACACTCAAGTAATATCCATAAATGCCAAGATATACCTAGGATTAAAGGAACAGAGAAAACAATGAAGGGTCAATAGCAGGGACAGCAGAAATCAACACCAGTGATAGCACAACCCAGATTTATGTAATTGAAAGCAATCTAAAATTCAATAGAATAGTGAAGTTCAAGATAGATTGACCCAAAAACCCTCCAAAACTGATATCAATCCATCTCAAACCTCGTTAATCAAGCACTATGAATCAGAAAACTGTTGAAGCTCAATGGAATAGTGTTTTAACTTTCAAAATCCAGTCCTTCTTTTCTCCGTATTTTTTAGCTCTTAATTCTTTTTGGCTCTCCTCCTTCTTCCTTGCAAGGCAAGTTTAAAGTGCCTTTATAGGCAAGGGACTAGGGCAGACCTCAGGTTTTCAACTTTGCACCTTGCCCCTCCTTTAATTCTTCTTTTAGCTTAGGTGTCCCTCAATTGATGACTTGTCAACCAAGCTAGCCTATTACAAGTATGAAATTCAATTCAAAACCCCTACCCAAGCTTCCTAGAAGCTTCCTAAGCAGTTATAAAATATTTTCTTACCCCAATTTCCTAAATTACCCCTTTCAACTACTGATATTTACCCTCCCAAACCAATCCAATTATGGGTCATGCTAGACAAAACCACCAGAACTCAAGAGCTGTTGTTGGGATGGGCTAAAGTAAATCGAGGGCCCAAAGAATTTACCCTATTCTGAGACCCCAAAATTCTAACCCAAACCCCATTATGAATTAAACAATGGATCCCAAAAGAGCCCAGTCAATTTTAAGACTCACAAACCAAATTAGTTATATCCATTTAACAAGATTAATCAAAGTTAACTCAAAGCTGTTATTTATATGAGTTAAAATAGAAACAAAAGGGGAAAGAAAACGAAAAGAAAAAGACAACATGGAGATGGAGGAGGAACAATAAAAAATGAACCCAAATAATTGAACTGACGAGGAAGATGACGGAGAACAGACAGAGCTAATACCTTCAAAGTCGCCTAGACAAAACTTGATAAACTCTATAGCTTCGATTTGATTCGAAACAAGTATTAATTGAATGTTCTCAATAAAAACACATGGTCAATACTCGTTTTGAGCCCTATCATTCAAGGTAACTGAAGGCTTGATGAATGTTTTTCTTCTTATTTTTAGATTCAAGAACAAAACCAATTTGGTGAAGATTTAGGGAGAAAGGGTGGTGGATTGGGGTTAAAGGAAGGGCGAATGTTGCATGGATGAAGTTTGGGGTTGAAGAAGGGTGGCGCTGCCACCGGAGCAGCTGTGACGGAGCTAGGGTTTCGATCTTCGAATTGATATTCGAGGAATTCCATGAAGATTGGAAGGAAACAGATGCCGGATTTGTTATGAGGGGATAAAAAGGATGCCGTGGTGTAAATTTGGTGTGGATTGGAGGTCCACCGCCACCGTTAGCGATTTCCAGTGGGCGGCGGGCGGTGGTGAGGGGAGAGTGCGACGGAGACGATGAACCAGTCTTCGGTTTCCTTAGAATTTTCAGACACTTTTATTTAATTGTTGTCGAACTCTAAAGACCGTTGGATGATGAATAGTGAACGGATGAGATTGATTTAAACTTAAAGAACTCAAAACGACGTAGTATCTTTCCCATATTACGTCGTTTTAAGAGTCTCCATGGCTGACCACTTGGATCGGGTTGGGCATGGTTGGGTTGGGATGGGCTTGGTTTTGGGGGTGGATCTGTTCGGGCTTTAAGAAAAATTAAAGGACTTGGCCCAAAACATTTCAACTCTTCTCTTCTCTTTTCTTTTCTTTTCAAATTAACTCTTTCTAATTTGTTTTAAAATAAAACTAAAAATAAACCTAAACTGAGTCCTACTCAAATTATCCTAGCAAAGTAATTACCACAATCAATAAATTAAAGAAAAACTACTAAAAATGCACATTAGAATTAAAAGGTGCAAAATGACTATTTTTCTGATGTTCCATTTTATAAAATATCTAATTACTAATTAATCCTTAAAAAGGAAAAGTTAAATCCTAAAATGAAAATGCACATATTTTTTGTATTTTCCACTAATTAAATTAAATATGCACAAACAAATGCAAACAATTAACAGAAAATGCCACGAAAATCCACAGAATTGCAAATAATGAAAAGAAATTATTTTGTTTTGAAATTATGGGAGTAATTTATATAGGGAAAAAATCACGTGCTCACAGCTGCCCCTCTTTGCTCGGAAACACGAAGAGTTTTCGTTCAAAGATAAAGTGAGCGGATACGAGCGATTTTTTCCTATTTTTAATATTCCGCGGGAAGCATTTTTGAAAAATTTGACCGCACCCTATTTCTGAGGTTGCCTACATATCCTTGGCTAAAGAGGAATCAGGTCAGTGTAGTTCAGGAATGTTTGGTATCTGGGACTACCAAGAAGCTGTGATGTCACTATTGCTGCTGTTGCTGCTACTGCTTACCGAACCCCTTATTACACCATGTCGAAATAAAAAGAAGCTAGACTAGGCTATGATCTATGCATTACAAAAATCCTATCTTTATCTTCAAACTTGCTCTTGTGGTTCTTCTTGCCTTGTTGACTTGTATTCTCCCGGTGGAATCCCTTTGTTGTCGTCTTGAATTGTAATCTAAGATGTTTTCCCTTTCTCCGAGTGGACTCCTGACTGCTGAAGTCGAATTGTATTCCCTTGCTCTCCAGGTGGGCGCCTGATTGCTGAACTTAAAATGTATTCCCTTGTTCTCCAGGTGGGCTCCTGATTGCTGAACTTGAAATGTATTCCCTTGTTCTCCAGGTGGGCTCCTGATTGCTGAAACTTGAATGTATTCCCTTTTTCTCTAGGTGGGCTCCTGATTTCAATAAAAATAAACAAAACAAAGAAAATTTTCTGCCCTAGTTTGGTAGCTGAGCTCATATGTGAGTGTTAACCCGAATCATATTACCAAATATCAATAAGAACTTGAAAGCTGAAACTTGAATTATACTCCCTTGTTCTCCAGGTGGATGCCTGATTGCTGAAACTTGAATGTATTCCCTTGTTCGCCAGGTGGGCTCCTGATTGCTGAAACTTGAATGTATTCCCTTGTTCTCCAGGCGGGCTCCTGATTTCAACAAAAACAGACAAAACAAAGAGAATTTCTGTTCCAGTTTGGTAGCTGGGCACATATGTAAGTGTTAACCTGAATCATATTACCAAATACAATAAGAACTTGAAAGCTAAAACTTGAATTATACTCCCTCATTCTCCAGGTGAGCGCCTGATTGCTGAACTTGAATGTATTCCCTTGTTTTCTAGGTGGGCTCCTGATTGCTGAACTTGAAATGTATTCCCTTGTTCTCCAGGTGGGCTCTTGATTGCTGAACTTGAAATGTATTCCCTTGTTCTTCAGGTAGGCTCCTGATTGCTGAACTTGAAATGTATTCCCTTGTTCTCCAGGTGGGCTCTTGACTGCAACAAAAATAGACAAAACAAAGAAAATTTCCTGCCCCAGTTTGGTGGCTGGTTATAGTAAGGTGATGGGCCCCTAGATCCAAACCAGGCTCCTGACTCAACTATCGCAACATCCTTTTTCTTCTTTTTCCCAAGTACACCCCCAGTACTGTTTTGAATGGCCTAGGTGGTCGCCTTGATTGCTGAATAACTCATGATCTTGTTGGACTTGAGTCCCTCTTCAACCATGCCTCCCATTTTTACAGCCTCATTAAGGGATTTGCCTATTGTTGACACCAAATGACCAAAATAAGTGGGCTCCAAGGCCTGCAAGAACTAGTCAACCATCTCACTTTCTTTCATTAGAGGGTCAACCCTCGCCTCTTGCTCCCTCCAACAGAATCCATACTCTCTGAAACTCTCACCGGGCTTTTTCTCCATCTTTGTCAATGACAGACGGTCTAGAACAATTTCAAGATTATACTGAAAATGACATGCGAAGGCTTGGGGCAGATCGTCCCATGTGTACCACCGACCATGATCTTGTCGGGTGTAACATTCCAAAGCTGAGCCACTTAAACTTTGACTGAAGTTGTGACGACCCGGCCCGTCATCACGTGAGTTACCACCCCGTTTTCCCCTTATTTTGTTGCTTCATATTTCTATATCAGTATTAGAGTCGATCGGGTATAATTGAATTGGTTCTGGTTGAAAATAAGGCACATAGCCTCTTGGAAGGGAGTTTGTTTCAGAAAAAATCAACTGGAAGTTGACTATGTGGTTAGAGGGATCGGATGTAATTTCCGGTGATTCGGTTAGCTTCGGGATATGATTTGTGACTTAGGAGAGCGATCGGAATTGAATTTGGAGGTCCGGTGTAGAAGTAGGCTTGAATTGGCGAAGTTGGAATTTTGGCGAATTCCGGTTGTTAGGTGAGATTTTGATCCGAGGGTCAGAATGGAATTTCGAGAGCTGTAGTAGCTTCGTTAGGTAATTTTGGATATGTCTGCAAATTTTTAGGTCATTCGGACGTCGTTTGGTCGGGTTTTTGATTGTATGTGAATTTCAGAAGTTTAAAGGAAAAAAATATTAGGCTTGAATCCGTGGTGAATTGATGATTTTTGTGTTGTTGGACGTGTTTTGATGATTGGAACTAGTTCGTATGATGTTTTGGAGTAGGTTGGTATTTTTGGTTAAGGTCCCAGGGGGCCTCGGGTGATTTCGGATGGTTAAACCGAAGGTTTTTGGACTTAGGAAAATTGCAGAAATTGCAGTCAACAGTTGCACAAATTTTGTTCTATGCGATCGCATAGGGGAATTACGATCGTATAGAATGTCTTTGAGGGGCTGTTTGGTTGAGCAGTGCGATCGCATAGAGGAGGCTGCGATCGCACAGTGTCAATTGGACCTGGGGTCCTTATGGTGCAATGTGCTATGCGAACGTGGGGTCCTGAGTGCTAATGCATAGGGTGAGGAGCTGGTTCTATGCGATCGCAATTGTGGTTATGCGATTGCATAAGGGTAATTTTGGGAGGTTGGATTTTTGTGCTATGCGATCGCAATAGTGGTGATGCGATCACATAGGGTAAATCTGGGCGAGACAGAATGCATTTAATGAAAATTTCAGTCGCGAACCCCTCATTATTTCCTCCATTTTTGCACTGCCTTGAGAGCTACTTGATAGAATTTGAAGAGGATTTCATCGGGAAGTGATTGGAGGTAAGTCTCGTGGTCTTAATACGTCATTTAATCAAAGAATCATCCATTAATTCTCTGAATTTGGGTATAAATTGATGAAGTTAGGGCTTAGATTTTTGCTATGCAAATTTGGGATTTGGTGGCCCATTTGAACTCCGATTTTGATAAATTTTATATGTATGGACTCGTGGCGAGACGAGGATTCCGCGAATGTGAATTGCGTAATTTTTCGAGAAGTGGGTCCGGGGCTCGGGTTTTGCCAACTTCGTGTTTTTGGGTGTTTTTCGAGTTATTTCGATTGGGTTATGTTCCATTAGCCTATTTTGATGTATCCCTTATGGTTTTGATCAGATTCTACGCTCGAGGAGGTAGATACGAGAGGGAAAGGCTTGTCAAGCTAGAGTATCGGCCGGCTAGAGGTGAGTAATACTTGTGAATGATATTCTGATGGTTTAGAACCCCGAACTTGCACATCTTAGTGCTGTGTTGAGGTGATTTGCACGCTGGACCTGAGCGTGGTGTAGAGCACCGTTGGGGATCGTGACTTGGTCCATCCCGGTTGTTGATTTTTACTGCGTATTTGCAAATGATTTGTTGTTATCATTATGACTTGGGCTCATTGCCATACTTGGGGCTTATTGCCGATTGTTTGAACTCTTTATGAACTATCATGATTAAACAAAGCAAAGTTTAAATGTGGGGTTTGCCTTTTCCTCGACATAACAGAGAGATTATTCCAAAGAGAAAGAAGAAAAGAAGAATGAAAATGTGGTAAAATTAAAAAAGAGAAGAAAGGTATAGGAGAAAAAAAAAGTAAAAGTAAATTAACGTGGGATAAGTTGAAAAATATAAATTTATGATAATGATATATTTGCCTTGAAATTTTAATTTTTTACTTATGCTTTTCGGAAGAATCTAAAATTTTATAACTTCCTCCTAAAAATAGAAAAATTACTTCTGCTAATGCTAAAAAACATTTCTTTATTTTAGCCAAACACTTCAAACTTTTAAATAAATACTTTTTCTCTTGCTTACTGTGCAAAAATGTCCCTAAATAATTTCATTATTCAGCATTTGCATTTATTTCAACTATTCTACGTTTGAATGTCCGTGTTCGCCTACGTTCTCGTTCCATTTCTATTCAATTATTATTTTTTACTTCATATTGTTTCTAGAAAGCAATAGAAAAACATATATATATATATATATAATAAGGGAGAAACAAGGACTTTTGTAGTTCTCACAAAAGTTTCCAATAAAATGAAAACTTTTTAATTAATTACTTCTAGGTCCTAACCTTATTTTTTAAAGTCAAATTTACTTTTTATTTTATGGTTTACTTCTTAAAGGATGTCGTACCTTATTTTTTCTGTTTTTAATGCCGTGAAACTGCTATACATGGCTGATGTAGTTTCCTTTCCATGCATATCTCATTTTTATCCGTCACTCATTTTGGAAAAGTTTAGCAAATATCCAAGGGGCGAAAAACATTTATCCGTTCCTAACCATTACTTAGCCCCTTTCTTTTTTTTTTTAATACCCGCCCAAATATAGTCAATTCAAGATGTTATAAATCAAGCTAATTCAAGTCAAGCCAAGCTAAACCTAATCAATTCAATTCAAATCAAGCCAATTCAAACGAAGTCAAATGAAGCCAAGCAAAATCAAGCTAAGCTAAGTCAAATGGGTAAAAAGAGTTGGGAAGGGTGTAGGCAGGTAAGGATAATTAGTTTCATTTGGGTAGGTATATATTACAAATAATTTTTAAATTGATAAAAGAGGGTATTAGTTTAAGCTCAAAGGATATCTTGCATAAATTGCACTTTTCTTAAGACCGCTCCCACCCGGGCCTTTGAAATTGGTAAATGTAACTTCCTATGGATCTTTTTTTTCCCTTAGGTTACTTTTTACATTATTTGACCTTATACATTTTAGTAAATTTAGGCAAAGTTTGCTAAATTTTTTTCTCCAAGTGCATATTTGTTAGGTCTTGCTATACATTTAGACATGTACCCCGTCATATGTTCCTAATCATATTCTTCTCTCTCTAGAGCTCATATATACTAATAAAGACATGTCAGAATTATTTTTGAATTATTATAACGACCCTATCGGTAGTTTTGAGCATTTGCACTTCGTTCGATTATTTCAGGGTATGAGTAGCTCCGTATGATATATTATGACTTATGTGAATCGTCAAATTTTGGACTTAGAAGCGCGTCCAAATCGTGATTTGAAGGGCCATAGTGGAATTTGGCTTGAGATGACAAAAGTTAGAATTTTGGAAAGTTTGAATAGGAGTGAATTTTTTGATATCGGGGTCGGATTCCGATACCGAAAGTTGGAGCAGCTCTGTAACGTAAAATATGACTTGTGTGACAAATTTGAGGTCAATTAGACGTGATTTGGTAGTTTCGGCAACGGTTGTTAAAGTTTGAAGTTTTAAGTTTATTGATTTCGATTTGAGGTGTGATTCGTTGTTTCGATGTTGTTATGTATGTTTGAGGCCTGAGTAGGTCCGTGTGATGTTATCAGACTTGTTAGTATGTTTGGATGTGGTCCCAAGGGGCTCGGGCGAGTTTCAGACGAGGTTTGGATTATTGTTCTTCATGTTCTTATTGCTGAGGAGCTACTGGTTTTGGTGTTTCCTCACCTACGACTGATATTTCACAGGTGCGATGGCTGCATATGTGAGCCAAGCATCGCAGATGCAAGTTTTCGGTGAGGAGTGGAGGTCTGCAGAAGTGGAGGTATTTGTGCAGAAGTGCCACCATAGGTGCGTTCCTGGCCATTGCAGAAGTGGTTTTCTCGCAAATACGAGTTCTTTATCCGCAGAAGAGGAGGCGGTAGATGGGACACTTTTACCGTAAATGCGAAATTGCTGGGCAGAAGCTATAAATTGAAGTTTTGGTTATTTCTTCATATTTTGAGATGTGGGACTTGGATTGAGGCGATATTTGGAGCAATTTTCATCACAAGGATTGGGGTAAGTGTTCCACACTCAGTTTTGATTATATTTCAAGAATCTATCTTTATTTTTTGGCAATTGGTTGATGAATTGAAAGAGAAAAATTGGGGATTTTGGACTAAAGTATCATCATATGAATTTTTGAGTTTTGAACATCGATTTGGAGTGGGATTTGAGTGAAACTAGTATGGTTGGACTCGTAATTAAATGTGTTGTTGGATTCTTTGTGTTTTGTTGAGTTTCGAGGCGTGGACGCATGTGTGATTTTTGGCCGGATTTCGGATTCGATGTAGAATTTTATCTTTATCATTTGTAATTATTTCCTTGGGCTTTATCTGATGTATTTGAGTTGCTTCTAGCTAGTTTTGAGCCGTTCGGAGGTCTCTATGCGCGTGATGGCATTCTTGGAGCATTGCTTGGCTTGCTCGGTGTTGGAATTGGCTTGTTTGAGATAAGTAACTCTTCGAAACTTAGTGCTAAGGGTATGAAATCCCAAATTATGTGTTGTGTGATTGGTATTAAGGTGACACACATGCTGGTGATGGGCGTGTGGGCATGCACCCTGTGAATTATGATTCCGTTGTTTCCCTGACACTGTTTAGTGGCCCTAGTTTGTTGGTATCTGTGTTTTCACCATGTGATTTATTAATTGATCTGTCAATCATGCTAGATATCATGTTTAGGCTTTATGTTGATATTGTTTGGACCCATAGTGGTCATTTCTTGTTGTCACCTCACTGATATCATTGAGATTTCGTACTCAGTCATATTCATGCATTCATATCATATCTCAGTGTCAGTTGTTATTTATTGCTACATCATATCATTACTGTCAGGCTAGTTTCATGATACCGAGAGCCCGAGAGACTGGAGAGAATGATGACTAAAATCCTTTTTGGATGGGCTTAAAAGCTGGTTGCACTTTTTCAATTATGGAAGCGTTTGGCAACCAAAACATTAGCTTAAAAAAAGTTAAAATCTACTTAAGAAAAGCCAAAACTAAAATTTTTGGTAAACCCAACTTTTTTGAAATTGGCTTAAAAATATTGCTTTGACCAAGGATATTACATTCTTATCCCTTATAATTTTTTTTAATTCCAAAATTACCCCTAAGTAGAAAACCCTAAAACACTGTACTCTAGTGATTTTGCGATCCTAGAGAGAGAAAGCTCGCTATTTTGCTGCCATGGCCAATCTGGCCGGTGGCCAACCTTCTTCTCTGACTGGTCTACCTTATCCCTCTCTCGCCCAGCCTCCTACTATCCCAAACTCCAATTCCTAGCCTTTAGATTACTCTAAAATCCTCAAACCATCGACCATGAACAGTGCCATACAGGAACGTGCCGCTATAGTAGAACCAATTCCATTACGTCGAGTAGCTTTTGTTAATGGACAGCCAATGGTAAAGTTTACGGAAGTAGAAGTTGATAGAATGAACGTGATTGAAGGTCTACAATATGCAGTGGTTGGAAAGTTCGCATATGGATGGCCATATTTGAACGAGATTCGTCGCATTGTCCCATTGCAATATGGAATCAAGGGAGAGTGTAGCATTGGTTACTTGAGAGATAGGCATGTCCTTATACGTATGAATTTGTGGCAGGACTTTGTTGATTTTAATTCGAAAGGAGCTCAATATGTTAAGGATAAGAATGGACATGAATATCAAATCAGGCCTCTCATATATGATGTGAAGTTTAAGGTAGGAGAGGAGATTCCAATGGCTATGACGTGGATTTCTTTTCCAGGTTTGTTACCTACTTATTTTGCAAAGGAGTGTATCTTTTCTCTTGCTTCAGTTGTTGGGAAGACATTACACTTGGATATGGCTACAATCAACAAGACCAAACCTAGTTGTGCTTGGGTCAAAGTCCTTGTCGACTTGTTAGTTGATCACCCTAATAAGGTAAGAATGGACATTCTTAATGAAGCTTGAGGTGAGGTAAGAACTGAATGGGTTAACATTAAGTATAATATGTTGCCTAAATACTGTAAGGAATGTAAATTACAAAGGCATGATGATTTTGAGTGTTGGAGGATACATCCTAAATTATCACCTTATGATCAAGGCAATCAACATGTAGATGATAGCAAGGTGCAGAATAAGACTCATCATAACCAACCTTTGATGATATTGTCAAGTGGAAGAGTTGTAGGTAATGTGAATCCAATTGGTGAACAATGGAAGGAGGTTAGATACAAGTGTGTGAAGAAAAATGACAATCAAAATGCTACAGAAAAAGAGATAGTTCCAGTAGATAGTGCAATTGGAAAACAAGTGCAAGAAAAGCAGGCTACAATGCAAGGACAGGCTGTTAATGCATTGTACCAGTGAATGCTAGTAATGATCTGCAGTTTCAAGGTAATGGAACAACAGGAAAAGAATTTGTCCCAATAAATAGCAATGAGCAGCAAAGAAATGGTGTGATAAGGGGGGAAGTAATTTTAGATGGTGTAACTAATCAGCAAATTCAAACAACCAATATGTTTGCAGTATTGGAGGGCCAGGATGGTAATGATGCAGCAAATACTCAACTGGTTGTAGCCGATGGAGATAACAACATTGCTAGCCCTACACCTAATTCTAATACAGGTAGGAGACTCAATCCAACAGCTGCTGTATATACTCCTAAGTCTACTAGAGTTGGAAGTACATCTAGGAAGGAAATCAATAGGAATCCTAATGGTAAAAAGAATGCAGTAGTGCAGGGTGTTGAAAAGGAATCTACATCTGCATGGGTCAATAGAGCATTTACTACTAATATTGTAGCAACTAATCAGTCTAATCAAAAAGTTCCATCTCAGGCTACTGAGATTGATGCAGCTTTAAAGGTGAACACCGGTAATGAGAAATTACAAATAGATGGGAGGAAATATATGGAATCAGCAAGTTGAGGAGGATCCAGAAAAAGGTGAACTACCAGAGGGTGCCAGTGGAGAAGAAGAATCATCAGATAAAGAAATTGAGCAGGAAGAACATAGTGTGAATAACAAAGGCAAGGGGCAACAGTCAATGGAGAAGAGCAGAAATAATCAAGATAATATGGATCAAGGTGATATGAATCAGCCAGGTGTGGATGGAGATGGAGTGAAGATGGGTGCAAGCTTTGAGCCTACCAAGGATTTACCTCTAGATAAACCTAATATACTGGTTGAAACTGAAGGAGTAAATGGAATGGTAGAAGCTGCAGATGGGAAAATACCAGTGGTGCAACAAGAGCTGGGAACTGAGAAGTATCTAGGTGTCTCAGCTTCTATTCAGTCATGTGATAATCCAGATATAGGTACAGCAAATGCAGATGAATAAAAGATACTAGCAGCAGTCAAAGTCCAGGACAAAAGCAATACAACTTTGTCTCAAGTTAATATGCAACAGCAGCTGGCAGAACAAAGGGATCAGGTGGGATTGGAAGAAGTTAATAAAATCACAGGGAAGGATTTAGATGAAGAATCTACAACTCAAAATTTCAAAAAAGTGGCAAGGCAAGGTGATCTATCCCCTAGGCATATGGACACAGGCAGATCTGCAGGAAGAGGCAAGAAGAAGAATCAAAGAGAGGTACAAAGTGTAGTTCCTGGGGTTCAAACAAGAAGGACCCTATCTAAATCTCACAATTAAATGATGAATGCTATCATCTGGAAAGTGAGGTCAGTAAATACAAAGAAAGCCTTTGAGAGGCTTGTCAATATGCAAAGCCAACATCACTTTCAATTCATAGGAATCATGGAACCAATGTAGAATCCTAAGAAGTTGGAAAGATATAGGAGGAAAATTGGAATGCTGTAGGCTTTTTCTAATGTAACAAACAAGATCTGGGTTTTTGTAGATGAGGATCATGTGGTAGAGGTGATGATTAATATGGAGCAGCAGATGTCACACCTCCTTTTTTTACCGAAGTTTTAATACACCCCGTGAAAGGCGTAATAAAGGAGTTTTTCCAATTAAAGGACAGTCGGAACGAGATTTATTATTATTTATTTAGAGTCGCCACTTGGGAGATTAATGGTGCCCCAAGTCACCGGTTGAATCCCGAACCGAGGAAAATATGACTCTGTTAACAGTCCGCGAACTAGGAATCCGGATAAGGAATTCTGTTAACCCGGGAGAAGGTGTTAGG